>BQNB010034591.1:0-25728 GCA_026074375.1 Tanacetum coccineum
TATGTTTTAACTGATGATAAACTGACTTTTCAAAAAGGCAAATTTTTTCCTCAGTGGAGATTCTTGATCCATACCATCCTATACCATCTTAGTCCTAAGTAAAGTTCTTGGGAACAATTTAGTAGCAATATAGCAACTGTTATTATTTGCTTGGCCACAAATAGAACTTTTAACTTTTCTAAATTGATTTTTGATTGTATGGTGAAAAACTTGGATAGTAAATATAAGTTTTTAATGTATCCAAGATTTATTCAAATATTTTTAAACAAGAACAAAAGATTTCTTAATCCACACAACAGAAAATATATTGCTCCAGCTTTAACTCTAAAACTTTTTAGCAATATGAAAAGAGGTTTTTCTATAGAACACACACCTTTGTTTCCATGTATGCTTGCAATTCAAGCAGAAGAGGGTGAAGGTTCAGGACATCCCTCTAAACCCCAACCACCACCTTCTACTACTCAACCTATTCATGAAGAACAAATCCCTACTGTTGTCTCATCATCTCACCAAAAGACTCAAACACCTAGGCAAGCCTTAAACCAGGTCACTGAGTTACCTCATACTAGTAAGCCTATACCCAATGTAGCAGATAAGGCTGTCTATGAGGAGTGGGATGACAGACTGGAAATGGCTACCACTACTACTGCTAGCTTAGATGCAGCATAGACTAGTGGTAACATAACTAAGACCCAATCTACGGCAATACCTAATGTGCCTTTTCCTTAAGGAATTGTGCAAGTGGTAGTCCCAGGTGCCAAGAAGCCACGGGGGGTTCTATTGCTCAGACTAGGTCTAAGAGGGTACCTACACAGCCTTATGATTCACCTCTCCCAAGAGTTAATACACTCAGATAGGGTTCTAGCTTTGGAGACAGAGTTAAGGCAGACAAAGAAAGTATATGGTGTTGCTTATACTAAGCTTATCCTAAAGGTGAAGAAATTGGAGAAAACTGTCAAGTCCAACCAAGCTAGAAGAAGAGCAAAGATTGTAGTTTCAGATGATGAAGAGGATTTAGATGATTCTTCCAAACAGGGGAGGATAATAGAAGAAATTAATCAAGATGCAGGAGTTACTTTGGTTACTCTTACACATAGTCAAGAAGATCAACCTGAAGATCAGTTGGGAGTCTTTAGTGCAGCTAAGGTACTTGCAGATGCAGCTAAAAATGTTCACATTTATACTAGAAGAAGAAGGGCAGTTAGTACTGGCAATGGTGGAGTTAGTACTGCTGAAGAATCAGTTAGTACTGCTGGTGCATCAATGCTAGTTAGTACTGCTGGTATGGTTCAAGATGTTAACAAAGATAAAGGTAAAGGTATAATGACATAATCTGAGCCTGAACAAACAAGACAAAGTTGCAGCACAGACAAGAAAGAGCTAGTTATGAAGCAGCTGTGAGATTGCAAGAACAACTTGATAAAGAAGAGAGACAGAGGATTCCCAGAATGCATGAAGAAGCTAAATATTTCAATATTGAAGAATGGGAAAATATACAAGCTACAATTAAAGCTAATGAAGAGCTAGCACAAAGGATACAAGAAGAAGAAAGAGAAAAATACTCTGAAGCTGAAAAAGCAAGATTGCTTGCAGAACATATCAACCAAAGAAAAAGATATTTTTCCCAACAAAGAGCTGAAGAAAAGAGGAACAAGCCACTCACACTAGCTCAACAGAGAACTTATATGTCTAACTATATCAAGCATATAGGAAGTCACACTCTGCAGCAATTGAAGAGACTTTCCTTTGATGAGAGTCAAGGTTTTGTTTAAAAAAACAATGAGAAGGGTGCAAACTTTTCATCCAATAGAGAGTGAAGGTGACAAAACAGTTCCTGAGTTAACAACTGGAAGTTCAAAGAGGGATGCAGAATTAGAATTGGATCATGAAGGTTCTAAAAAGCAAAAGACTAATGAAGCTTTAGGGTCAGTTCAAGAACAACCAGAAGAAGAGGAAACAGAATTTCCACAAGAGGATTTACAATAGATGATGATGGTAGTTCCAATGGAAGAAGTGTATGTTGAAGCCTTACAGGTCAAATACCTAATCATAGACCAGGAGGTTGTAACACCCCCATAAAATCACAACGCATCGGAATACCATATTGGGGTGCTACTTCATAGTATAAAGTACAAGTCACAGTAAACGACCTCAAAAGAGACGTTTAGTAAAATGTCACATTCGATTTAAGTAAATCAGAGTAAATTCAGGTCCCAATAATTTCCTTTTCACCAAGTTAAAAGATTTCAATCGTAACTCAATGTATATTTTAAAGATAAATGGTTATCGAATGTGAAGAAAACCAAGTCCTTAAAGTTTTGATTTCCACGCGACTCGAATGCTCCTAATGCTCAGCTAGCAAGATAATAACCTGAGAAAATACATGCAAAAACGTCGTAGAGAAAGATTATCCATTGTCAAAAGGAGTTCAGATGTTGATGTTGGATAACAAGCTGTTAGTAGAACAACATTCAGAGATTGCAAATGAGCTTTTAAGGAAAATCTTCATACAAGCAAACAGACCAAAACAATAAAGTGTTTGGAAGCATCCTCTCAGCACAGATGGTTTAATTTAGAGAAATTGTAGATTCGGATGACAATCACAAGTTTAGGGGAGGATTGTTAGGATTTTAACCTATCACACTTAGTACTGCCAAGATAAGAGTTTATATTGCCAAGCTTAGTTAGTACTGCCAGAGTTAGAGATAGTCTGCTAGAAGAAAATGTTAGTACTGCCTAGTACTAAATTAACACTTGCTGAAGATTCGAAGGAAAACAGTCTAAGTCATTAGTACTGGTAGTTAAATGTTAGTGCTTGCCTATATATATTACAAAGTGTTTTACTGTCAGTTTATTAGTATGTAGTATATATAGTTCGTACTGCTTAAAATGATATGCATAGATTATTAGGAATAGATATGTATTGATCACTTGACGCGCTTTGTAAGCCTATTAGGGTTTCCTTGGTGTATAAAAGGAACCCTTTGGCATAGATCTAGATATAAGTTTTATATAGTTTTCATAGCAGTCATAGTTTATAGCTTCAAGGTTATTTTGTAACCCAATCACTATTCAGAGTGATCATTTTATATTGAGGCTAAAAGTTTAGTAAAACTTTGTGTACTGTTTCATTGTTCTTCTTAGTATTGCAAACTAGATTCCACATAGTTTATGATATTCTCAATCTTAGTTTCTACTATAGTTGTTTTGGATCTATCTAACACAGCTAAGCTTTAACAAGCTAAGTAAGATCTGTTCAAAAGAGATCAATAATAAGAAAGATTGATAACATGAAGCGGAATATAAATAAGAACATCAATGTTATTGAATAAGGTTTTATTATTAATACTCTAAGCCCTAATATTATTTGATCAAGATAGTTTCCACCAAGCCTCAAATTCTATTTGATTGTAATAGAACAGTTACTCTACCTAGTAACAGGGATCAAAGATCCTTGAGGCTAAACCAACTAACTAAACGTCTACATTGTATCTTGTGTACACACACACACTTTTCTGGATACCTAAAACTAGACGCTATATATCTCTTTATATAGTAGAGATATCTAGGTTTACAAAGGATAAGTATTAGGAAACAAATAAATCTCCTTAACTTTTAAGTTTATCTTCTGAATCTTTATCTTCATTAAGGAGATCTTCAAAATACTCCTACATCTTGTAGAATTCTTTAATGACGATTTTGATCTTTTTGTTTCATTACTTGTTTCTTTTGTCTCATCAAATCTATAATTCCCAACAATATTCCCTTATTTGATGATGACAAAACAAACATGTTCTTGTATGAACTTCATCATAAATCCAAAGCTTCCCTTGAAGTTGAGATGTGATCATCTCCCTGAATGAAACAAAAACTTCCCCTTAATTTAGATTTCCTTTGTAACCTTTCCATGTCACCACACATAATAAGCTGCAAATCATATCTCTGTAATCTTCTTTCCATTTTTGTCATAATCTAATAGGGGTCTTCTGTAGATATGCAACTTGGATCATAACAGCTACAAATCATATACCACAACTACTAATCCATCCTTCCAATACTCAAATTGCCCTCCATGACGCACAATAATAAAAATGAATATGAGCAGTAGAAATTTAAACTAGCAGTAGTAATAAAGATCGGCAGTAGTAACAAAACACTTCATCTTAAGTGGTGCATAAACATAACCTGATGGTTAAACATTTTGTCAATTAAGCTTCCCTTGAAACCAATATGTTAACCATCTCTTAAATCTTCAATTCTGTAGTCTCTATGTAATGATTACTGATGAAGAAAACTAAGTATAACTAACTTGATGCTGAAGTAGATTAACCTAAACTTGTGTCTTATATCTTGTACTATCCACATAACTTCGAACTTATAAATAAATCTGTAAAATATAAGTAGATCGCAATCTCTTGACAAAAATCCTCATCTTCTATGAGACACATAACCAAAGTGATAGCAAATGTGAGCATTGAGCACAATAAGAGAAATCACACACCTTTGCTAGATTTTGACAAGTCTTCGTCAGAACATTGAAAACACAAACAAGGTATCTCCAAATGTTGTAAGCCATTTGAGATATGATAAGAACACAAACCTATGAAACTCCACTTCAACTTCAAGTAGGCAATAAACAATCTTCTTCGTAACCAATTAATCCAATAAATTCCAAAACTATCCTTTATAAATTTTAAGTAAATCTGAATCCAAACACACTAGCTTCCCCTTAAACCAAGCAGTAGTAACCAATAGTAGTAACTCCTTCTATTGGCAGTATTAAGTATATGAGCAGTACTAACCTTGGTTTAAGTTCAACAGTAGTAACTGCTAACATTTACCCTAGCAACAGAAACTTCATACTGGCAGCATTAAAAATATACTAGCAGCATTAATCATACTAGCAGCACTAAGTATAAAATGGCAGCATTAACCCTTAGTGATAGCAGCACTAACATGAATTGGCGGCACTAGTCTTCCTTTGGCAGCATTAACCAGTTATTTGGCAGCATTAACGTCTCCTTCAAAAATAAGGCTAGCAGTAGTAACTGCCATTGGCAGCACTAAAATTACCTTGGCAGTAGAAACATCAACGCGAGCAGTACTAACTTGTAACCAATGTTTAAGGATACCCTTTTTTAAGTATCCAGACGACACTTTTTAGTGTCACAAAGATGTCACGAATCCGTCACAAATTAGCATAAAAACAAAAACAAAAAAATTTCGAACCTTGTTCCTTTATAAATTCGACATAAAACTCCTTGTTGATCCTAGATCGAGAGCCACGAGGCTCTGATACCAATTGTAGAGTTCTAAACAACTCCTTAGATCGTTTAAGCTCAGTTTGATTAGAACTTATATCTAGGATTAACAATAACAATGTGTGATAACCGAGATTTGAGCAGGTTAGTTTATACCATTAAATATGGCTAAGAGTTCATTTTATGTGTTTAAGTGTGTGCTAGGTGATTTTATGTGTGCTAAGTGAGTTAAGTATGTGCATGATATCATTTTGAGGTGTATGGGCATCTCATTTTGAGTATGTTTGTGTTGGATTATGAGTATTCCATTTGTTCGCGTTTAGTGATAATAGAAAGGATTGGCGTATTGCGTGTAATGCTACGTCAATAGTTGGATGATTTATTGATAAGCGTTATATGATAATTGTGGCATTCTAGAAATGAAATAAGTGAGTGAAATTTGGAAGTTTGTGGCAAACTTTCTAAAAATAGAAAGTGGTTTGGTGAAATGAAAGTTATTTTTAGAAAGGTTAGTAAGTAGTGTTTAAGTAAAAAGGTTTAATCAAATTAGCTTAGGTTTTTATAAAAACTTAAGGTAATAAAGTAAATTAGTTAATTAATAAAATTAAAAAATATATATATAATATATATTATAATAGGGGTGCATCCGGTTTAAGGGTTTAAAGAAAAAAATAATATATATATATATTTTTTAAAACTAATTAGAGTTGGGCTAGGATTTATAGAATACAATTATAAAACCAACTTGGCCCATCTCTTTTCTTTTCTTCTTGTGTCGTGAGATTCAAACCCCCAAAACCCTAAGAAGTTGTTTTTTTCATTTGTGGATCCAAGAGTCATTCAAGAGTGTGGTTTAGGTGCTAATCATCAAGGTAAGTGTGTTCAACCTAGTGTAATTAGTGCATTCATGTAACAAAATCAATGATGAATTCTAGGGTTTCATAAAATATAAAATATTAATGATATATTATGATTGTAGTATGATTAGGGATTGATTTGGGTCATGATCATGCAATTGGTTATGTTAGGGTTTGCATGAAATCTTGATTTAGTGTTGAGCATAATTAAGGCTGTGTTCACGAGCGATTTTCCCTATGATGAAGAATGATATTTAAGAGTTTTTTTTAAACAGTATCCCTATGAGTCTTCTTTCCAAAGAATCCAGCCCCAAGAGTTTTCGTGGTCGGGAAGGTTGTCAAATAATTTTTATAAGATAAGTGTGCAAAACAGTGAATTTTCTAACGGGTTTCAGTTAGGGTTTTGATTTTTCTAAAAATACTTAAACACCTTCTCAAGGTCTAATATTCATGTGGAAGTCATTTCATATGTTGTGTGTGACCCCTGATTTTTGGCTAAGTATGGGGTGGTGTTTAAAATGGTCAGCTAACATCAAACTTTTAGGGTGTCTGTTACTAGCCGAATTTTGGACACTTGGTGTTATCATTTTCTAAATGGTATTTATAAAAGAGTATGAGCTTTGGGGGAGTAATTAGGGGTTCATAAGTCATATTAGTAACCTGTGGAATGTTTCCAAGAATTAAAAAGATGTATAAGTGGTGCATTTAGGGCATGCAAGTGAGTCTAAAATTCTGCTCAAATCCAAAAAATTAAAAGTGTAAGAATAAAGTGTAAGTTAGTTATGTAAGAATTTAAAAAGGTACAAAATGAGTTTAGAACATTGATAGATCGCTTAGAATCCATCATAGTTGAGGTTACACCTTATTGGAGTGATGACCAAAGTTATGCTAATATCCGTACGTTTTGTTGTTTAGATCTTTGTGAAGCTTCTTGGAACCTTTTTTGGATTAAGCTAAGCAAAGGTGAGTTTCATAGTCCCACTTTTACTTCATTTTAAACTTAGGATGGAAATGATGCTAGTATGGAAATGTTTTGATTACTGTGATAATGTGTTTAAAGTGATGCATGGACTTTATGTGGCTATTATATGTTATGTGCTACATATTTGTATTGTGATACGCTCCATGGCTTAGTGATCAATTGGAGTGGGTTTTGTGGTATGCTCCATGGCTTAGTGATCAATTGGAGTGGATTTGTGGTATGCTCTATGGCTTAATGATCAATTGGAGTAGTTCTGCGATAGAGACGTCTCATAATCATGTGAATGGTATTGGTTTGGATTGGATTTGATTTGGTTTACATGATAGCTTATATGGTAGTTCATTTATTGTTATGTAGTGTTTTCATTTATCACAGCAATGATTTAATTGGATTTATATCGTGTCTTAAACCTATGACTCTCACCAACTTTATGTTGACGTTTTTAAGCATCATTTTCAGGTGAGTATCGTGATGATAAGAAGGATGTTAGGAAGAGTGGCTAGAGAGACCCTAGGCATTGCTTGTGGAGTTGTCTTTTCTGGTCTTTTCATTTGTTTTGCTTGATACTTGTTCGTTGGAGATTGTTAGTATTTGGATTATTTTGTTTCGTGTATGACATTACTTTGGTAATGCAAGACTCCTCTATCTTGTGTTGGGTATTGTCATGACACATTGTGTCCCTTTGATTATTTCCTTTATTTAGATTTCTCTATAGTAGACACCATTGTGTTGTGATGATATCCATGATGTTACGCCTCGTGTTTTCGCCTAGGCGGGGTGTGACATGGAGTGCACCCGATGGGTGTTTTGAAAGTGGTACGGAAGGCCCATAAAGCATCTTCTAACTTATCGGACCATGAAGCATGATTTTCGCCTACAGTCCTTTCCAAGATACGTTTCAAACCACGATTTGAAACCTCCACTTGTCCACTCGTTTGTGGATGATATACAGTAGAAAGACGGTGAGTAACTCCACACTTAAGCATGACCTTTGCAAATTAGTCATTGCAAAAGTGAGTACCGCGATCACTAATTATAGCACGAGGAGTTCCAAATCGGGCAAAGAGAGATTTCAAGAATTTTACGACAACTCGGGCATCGTTAATGGGGAGCGCTTTTGCTTCAACCCATTTAGACAAGTAGTCAACGACCACGAGAATGTACTTATTCCCTCGAGAAGACAGGAATGGCCCCATGAAATCGATGCCCCATACGTCAAAGATCTCGCATACTTGAATTGAATTTTGGGGCATTTCATCTTTTTGCGAGATTTTGCCTTGACGTTGACAAGTGTCACACTGTGTGACCAAGTCATGGGCATCTCGATAAATAGTCGGCCAATAAAATCCAGAATCAAAGACTTTTTTAGCGGTGTAGTTGGCACCATGATGTCCCTCGATAGGTCCATTATGGCAAGCCGTGAGGATATCAACGGCTTCTTGACCATAAACACATCGTCTAATCACTTGATTTGCACTAATTCTAAACAAGTAGGGGTCGTCCCAAAAGTACTACTTTACATCCATAAAGAATTTTCTCTTTTGTTGGGACGACATCCCTTTAACAATAAAATTCCCCGCATGGTAGTTTGCAATGTCGGAAAACCATGGGGTACTAGAATCACCACGAAAGGTAACCATACCAAGAGTCTCGAGAGGAAATGTTTTGGTAATTTCCTTATTCTTGAGAACATCTTGGTGGGGATTTTCATGTCTTGATAAGTGGTCGGCCGCGAGATTCTCCGCTCCTTTTTTATCACGAATAATGACATCAAATTCTTGGAGTAGGAGAATCCACCGAAGCAATCTCGGTTTAGCATCTTGCTTTGCAAGAAGATATTTGAGAGCCGAGTGGTCCGTATACACTATGGTCTTCGACAAGACTAAATAAGGCCAGAATTTCTCGAAAGCGTACACTATGGCTAATAATTCTTTCTCCGTAGTAGTGTAATGTGCTTGAGCATCCGTCTTGGTCTTACTAGCATAGTGTATAGGATAAAAATGTTTGGTCTTACGTTTCCCCAGGACTGCACCTACCGCGTAATCACTAGCATCACACATAATTTCAAATGGTAGGTCCCAATCGGGGGCAACTAAAATCGAAGCTTCAGTTAACTTCTTCTTAAGTATATTAAACGATTCAATACATTCTTTCGAGAAGATGAAAGGGGTATCTTTTTCAAGAAGATGGGTCATCGGCCGGGCAATTTTAGAAAAATCTTGAATAAATCGACAATAGAACCCGGCGTGACCTAAAAAACTTCGAATGCCTTTAACGGAAGTCGGATGAGGGAGTTTATCTATAACATCAACTTTAGCTTTGTCGACCTCAATCCCGGACTTTGAAATCTTATGTCCTAGAACAATGCCTTCTTTTACCATAAAATGGCATTTCTCCCAATTTAGAACTAAATTAGTGTCTTCGCACCGTTTGAGCATTTTGTCTAAATGGGAGAGGCATGAGGAGAAAGAATCCCCGAAGACCGAGAAATCGTCCATAAAGACCTCCATTGTTTCCTCGATCATGTCGTGGAAAATGGCCATCATGCACCTTTGGAACGTGCCCGGAGCATTACATAAGCCGAAAGGCATGCGTCGGTAGGCAAACGTCCCATAAGGGCAAGTGAAGGTGGTCTTCTCTTGGTCTTGCGGGTCAATAGGAATTTGAAAGTATCCCGAGAAACCATCTAGAAAACAATAGTATTCGTTTCCCGCGAGTCTTTCAAGCATTTGGTCCATAAATGGTAACGGGAAATGATCTTTACGAGTGGCATCATTTAACTTTCGTTAGTCAATGCATACACGCCATCCCGTAACTAATAAAGTAGGTATCAACTCATTATCTTCATTTTTAATTATGGTTATACCGCCCTTCTTAGGCACACAATGAACGGGGCTCACCCACGGGCTATCAGAGATAGAGTAAATCAATCCGGCATCAAGGGGTTTGATAACTTCCTTTTTAATAACCTCATGAATTTTTGGGTTAACCCGTCTTTGATGTTGAATTGCCGGTTTAGAGTTATCCTCCATTAATATTTTTTGAGTACAAAATTGAGGGTCAATGCCCTTAATATCAGAGATTTTCCAAGCGATGGCACGCTTGTGTGACTTTAAAACCTTAAGAAGTTAGACCTTATCATCTTCTTTTAAGTTATTAGCAATAATGAAGGGTAGTTTATCGGTACCCTCTAAAAATGCATAATCAAGATGAGAAGGTAGATCCTTGAGCTCAAGCTCTAGAGGATCATCAATGGAAGATTTTACGATTTTAAGTTCCTCAGCATGAAGTTCTTTCAGAAGGAGAGGAGATGATGGATCATCGTTTTAATAACTTCTCGAGTAGAAGAAGGTCTCCCTCCGGATCAAAGTTGTCATCATCAATTCCCATTGGAATTGAATCATTTGTAAGACAAGCTTCGATTTCTTCCAAAATGAAGTCTCCTTCCTCAAAAGGAGTGAGAGAGGGGGAAGAAATAGAAAGGATAGGATCTAAAGATGGAGTGGGATTGCCACTCGTAGAACAATCCGAGAATCCGAGCACTTCTTGAGCATACTCCTCACAATCTACGTTGATGAAATCGATTCGATTAATCGACACAGCATCATTGTAGGAGTATCTCGAAGTTTGACAAACTTTAAAGGTTATGGCTTCATCATCAACTCGGAGAGTTAATTCTTCACCATAAACATCAATCAAAGCACGTGCCGTCCTCAAAAAGGGTCTCCCAAGAATTAAGGGAACCCCACCGGGGGACATCATGGTGCCAACTACACAGCTAAAAAGTCTTTGATTATGGGATTTTATCGGCCGTACCTATTTACCCAGATGCCCAACATGACTTGGTCACATGGGTTGTGCCGCTGTCAATGTAGGCAAAATTCTCAAAAACAATGGTGAAATGCCTCAAATGGCATTCAACGTATGCGAGAATCTTTTGAGTGTGGGGCATCGATTTTATGGGGCCCGTTCTGTCTCTCGTTTGGGATCAAGTACATTCTCGCCTATAACCGTTTGACGACTTGGCTAAATGGGTTAAAGCAAAAGCGTCCCTACTAACGATGCCCGAGTTGTCATGAAAATTTTGAAATCTCTCTTCGCCTGATTTGGAACTCCTCGTGCTATTATTAGTGATCGCGGTACTCACTTTTGCAATGACCAATTTGCAAAGGTCATGCTTAAGCATGAAGGTTTAATCATCCGTCTTTCCTACCCGCGTATTCGACAAAACAAGTGGACAAGTAGAAGGTTTCAAATCGTGGTTTGGAAAGGTTATCTTGGAAGGACCATAGGCGAAAACCGTGATTTATGGTCCGACAAGTTAGATGATGCTTTATGGGCCTTCTGTACCGCCTTAAAAACACCCATCGGGTGCACTCCTTATAAGCCAGTGTACGGAAAGGCTTGTCATCTTCCTATCGAACTTGAACACAAGGCCTATTGGGCCTTGAAACATTGCAATTTTGACCTCAAGACCGTGGGTGATCACCGAAAAGTTAAAATGAATGAATTAAATGAACTCTGGGGACTCATTGCCTCCAAGACTCTTTAATCAACATATGATGGAAACGATGCAGAAGATTCATGACTCCAAGATTAAGAACGCGTTTTCAACGTTGGTGATTCGAGTTTTCTCTTCATTCACGGATTTAAAGATCTTCTTGGGCAAGCTCAAAACCCGTTGGACCGGACCGTTCACCGTTGCTTAAGTTTTCCCTTATGGAACTGTCGAGTTATCTTAAATCGACAGACCAAACTTTAAGGTGAATGGTCATAGACTCAAACACTACTTTAGAGGGGACATACCACCCATGGTTGTCCGGATCTCCAAACCTTCCCCATATATGGACAACTAAATTCTCGCAGGGACGAGTCAAGCTTAGTGACTCATTAATAAACAATCGCTTAGTGGGAGGCAACCCTATGCTCTTATCGCCTAATATTTATAGATAATAGTAATGAATAAGTGTGACATGAGGAGGTTAGCCTCTTCCTTTCTCGTGTTTCATGGTTTGTGATGGTTTGTCCAGGATTGACTCCCGTATATGAATGACTCTCTATGTCTTGGAGTTTTCGTCCACATGAGCTTCAATCCTTAGCACTGATTATGGTAGCCAAGATCCTAATTCTTATCGACTAAAAAAATGTTTATCTTTGAGCATACTTAATAAACGGCTTTAGATTTACGTAGAGACCCTTCTTAAAACATTGAGGACAATGTTTAGTTCTAGTATGGGGGGAATCTATCGATTTGATTGTGCCTGCAGTCGTTGTTTTCACGTAATCCCGTTTTTACCACCAAAATACCAAAAAAAATGAAAAAATTTAAAAAATTTCAAAAATAAAATAAGTGTTTTGTCACAATGTTTGACTTTCCTGCTGGGTAGAATAAGAATAAATTTTGACTCGATCGAGCGTGTTGAGCTCTTAGCTTTGTCCCTTAACCTTTATAAACTTGTCTAAGCTAGTTTATTTGACTAAGCATTCGCGGATCTTTTTCGAAAGAAGAGAAAAGAAATGATAGAGTTAATTATGAGTTAGATGCTAAACAAGGATTATTTGGAAATCTTAAGAGCTCATACGTGTAGTTTGTGGCTTTTTCTCCCATAAGCTACTAACCTGACTAATAATACGTGCTCTTTTCGAAAATTAAACTTAAATCAATGATTTTTTTATGTAGTCGATAACAATAATTTATTTAGTCTTAGTTCAAATTTATACTTAAATTTTCTAAAAAGAAATTTTCTCTATATCGTTGTAATATAAAGTGTTAAATAAAAAAAATGAATGAGGCAATAATAATAATAATAACTGTGGGCTGAAAAAAGTTTACTGCCTTTTGCCGGCTCACACGAGGTGGCGGTCTATAATTATGGCCACATAGTAATTATCCGAGACTGCTTTAAAAGTTTGCTGTGCTGCATCTTGCCGGCTCACAACCGATGTTGCAGCCTTCAAAAAGGTCGAGGATTTCCTTTATTTAAAGGATGTATAATTATATTAAGTGTAATATATGTGATTTAATAAATATAGAGAAAATCTCTTTTTTCTTAAATTTAAAAATGCTTTTGAACTAAGACTATTCCATTTTAAGTTATGATTTTTCTAAATGAATTGTTTATTTAACGGGAAAGCCTAAAGAGTTTTTGAAACGAAGGTCCCATGAGTTCGATATTTTCTCTGTGGGGGTGTCAAAAGCCTGGTCACACTTAAGCCGGTCTTGGTGAGATTGTGACGTGAAGAAGTTCGCTACATGGAATGATCTCGCCTTCAAAATCATAATTCTTGGGTGTGGACGAAAGCATAGAAATATTGCAATTTTCTTTAAAAAAGGATGATCCAACGGTTTGATTTCAAACTAATGCAATTCACCTCAAGATATATTAATTGTCGGGAGTTGAAAGTTTCACAAGTTACAATGTATGAGTAGTGTTTTTAAGCCCCATCTTAACTTATTATTTACGGTGATTTCATTTTTTTAAGTTGGTTTGGGACCAATGTGAAAAAATTAGGGACGATGAATTTATCCTTTTGGGCATTTTAGGATTGAAGTGCTTCTTATTCTATGACCCTAAAGGTTATGAAAATAATGAAAGTCAAAAATTCTAGTTAGAAAAAGAAAAAGGAAAAATATAAAGATAAAAAAATATATGTGGTAATTAGTGTAGATTTATAAAAATGGTTAAAACGAGGCTTTTCAAAGCTATTGAGTTCTTGAACTCCTTATGATCAACAATTAGCTACTTTTTTGATGGTAAGGAGTCGTGGGAAAGATTAAGACTCTAGTTTTCTAAAGTGTTTATTATGGCAGATTCGTGAGGACACCGACTTTAGATTTGAGTATGGGGGATATTTGGTATGTGCCTTAAATACCACATACCTTTTTACCTAATAACACGAGCTTAATGACCAAAAAAAGGAATAAATGCCAATTATATGTTTGTTTTGCCTTGTATACTGTGCAGGTATAAGATATTTACTAAAGAACAAAAATAAAGCCAAAACCGACAAAACCAAGCACGGGATTGGAAAGATCGTGAAAAGTCGAAGCCAAAGACGTGTGCATCTTAAATGGACCAACCCACGCCCATTTAATGGGCCGGGTCAGCCCATTAAGCCTTTATCTATAAACCTTATTGATATAAAAAAGCCCTAATCCAAAACATATCCTAAACCAGACCAACGATCAAAAGTCCAATAATCCCAAATAACAGAACCCTGTTAGCCCATTACCCTTTTAACACCTTTGCATCGTTAGTCCATAGGGACTAACACTGCTAGTCCCTAACTTTAACACAGTTAGCCCCTACAACCCTTTCACCTATTACACCGTTTAGTTTCCCTTTTTCTAACTGTTACAAGCAAAAACCCAATACCCCCAAAATCAATTACCCGCCAAAACTTACTATTCCCCCATCCCTGTCAAAGCGTACCCTGCAAACAGACAAACCCATTTAACCTTTTCCCCCACAACCCGACACCTAATCAACCCCACCCCCAGGAAGAAGACAAGACACCATGGCAATCCATGCTAGTCTTATTGGTGATGGGCAAGGACATATTCACTAGCTGTGATCAGAACAACAAGAAACACAAATGACGAATCAAGGGATCAGAATTGAAGGGTTGGGGAACACTCTCTTCCTCCTCACACAACAAACACAAGACCTAGAACCTTCTCATTCGTCTATAAATAGTAGCCATTAGGGCAGAATTTAGGGCATCTTTTATTGTAATTTTCAGCTTAAATTAGTTTATATTAGCTTATTGTAACTTTACTTTCAAGTCTTGTAAACGTTTTTTAAGAATTAATGAAATTTATGTTTTTATGTTAAATTCTGTATTTAAGTTAATGAAGTTTATGTTTTTAAAAATGTTTGTTAGCTCTCTTAAACTCTTGTTCTCTTTACTTAAGCTGTTTTACTTAAGCAAAATAAGTTTTTCCATAGCTTATAGTGTTTAAGTTATATTTACTCAAAAATCACTCAAAAGCTAAATTGGAAAATAAGCCGATTAACAAGCTAGAGCTTTTGTAAGAAAGGCTTAACAACATTTATACCCTTGTTTAGCAAAAGGGTTTTGTAAGTTCACTTTTCATTTTAGTTATAATTGTCTTAGCTGATATAACTGCTTATTTACTGTATTATTTTGATTTATTAGTGCTTATTATCTCTTAGAACTGGCCTTAATATGTTTAGTTTATAAGTTATTGATCATTAGTTTAAAGTTTTAGATAAAATCTTTTCTTGTTTAGCTCAATATCTTCCTTATATCTGGTATTTGTTATAGTTAAGTGATTATTGAAGGTTGGAATTTGCTTATTAATGCTTAATATGCTTAGTTTATAATCTGTTTTTATAAATCTAAGCTTAAATCAGTTTATTTCAAGTTTAAAATAAAATTAGTTTTGTTGAAGGGGTGTTTGGCTTAGCAGTTTTAACCAAGTGTTAAAACTGCTTGAATGCCTTTTGGCTTTTAAGTCAACTTGTTAAGTTTCATTAGGTTTTTATTGAGTTTATATAAGTTTTTAAAGCTTCAAACTCGTATTAAGGTTTTTTTATTGTGATTTGAATATTGTGAATCATAGTTAGTCAACTACTTTAATTGATTAGATCTTTGAATGTGGTTTTAAGGTTTGTTGTTTTTTATGCATGTTTAAGTCTTAAAATGAAGTAGAAACAAGGTTACATAGGTCTGCTATTGTGGTTTGTGTTTTTGTCAAAATCTGTCAAAGTTTATAGTACCAGTTTTAAAAGTTAAAAGTCCCTTTTCAATCTTAATTCTAGGTTAGTTGTTTGTTGTTTTAGGGTTTGAATTTGATAGCATAAGCTATTTGTAGTATAAGCTCAATCTGTTTGAGCTTATTTTTTCAGTTTAGCTTTCATTTGCTAGCTTAAAAATAGGGCTGCAGTTTGTCATTTTAGCTTTTATAAAAACTTGAAAAAACCAAAAACATAGGATTTTAAGTGTAATCAGCCCTTTTCATTTGTCATTTTCTAGCTTATTAATATTCCTAAGTGCTTAAATTTTGCTTTTTCTTACAGCTTGTAGTACTAGCTCTATCTGTTTTTAGCTTTTAGACATTAGCTTAATGATCTAGTAGCTTAAAAATTAGCTTAAAGTTGCCTCATTAGATTGTTTTTAGTTTTTTTTAGTTAAAAAGCTATTTTGGATTTCTGAGCTTATGGCTTATTAGAATTGCTTATTCTGGGTTTAGGTTTGCTTAATAAGTGTGGATTAAGCCTTTAGTAGCTTATTTGGACTAAGTGTGAGCTTATTAAGGTTTATGTGTCAAAACAGTTGAGTGTCAAAGCTTTTAAGCTTTAAAGTGAATCTGCCACCTTTTTAAGCTAATTTCTAGCTTATTTTTAAGTTTTTATAAAAAGTCATTTCACAAAAGTTGCTTATTTCAGCCTTGTTTAACTTTTTCATAAAAAAATTTGCAAAATAAAAATGTTGGGAGTTGAGGGAAGTCTCAAGGGTTGAACCCGAGACCTCAACCTCACTCAACCAACACCTTAACACCACCACACACTACCAACTGCCCTGGGGTCTTTTTCGTTCATAGTTTGTTACATTTAATATTTAAACCTTATATTCAGTTTTAGCTTATTAGGCTCTTTAGCTTATTTACAGCTTATTCCAATAAGCTGTTGGACCCACTTTATTTTTCTTAGGATTAGAATAGTTAAAAGTACTTTTCGTGAATTTTTCAGTTTTTTATAAATTAGTTTAATATTTTTAGATTAAATCAGTTTTTAATTCATAATAAATTAAATAAAAGTCAAAAAAATATAATTCTTTTTTCTAAAATTATTTTTAATCATTTAGGATTTTTAAAAATTAAATTTGCATTTTTAGGGTTAAAATTTGATAATTTAGGTTTTCGAGTCGCGTTTTTAAATTCTCGTTAACGTTTTAAGTTTAAATCTTTAATTGCCTTTAATTGTTTGCTTTCCGTTATTTGTTTTTACATATTATTAGTAGAAATAGAATCCAAGCCAAAAATTTGATCATTCAATTCACGCGATCACAAACTTAATCACGATTCTTAATTCACGCCTCGTTGGGACCACGACCCGGGAAGGTTTTGGATTTTACTTTGGTTAAAAGTAATTTTCTTAAAAACCTTACGGAATACTTACTCTTACTATTATTTGATTATTTTAGTTTCATACTATATATGTATTAAGTAATTATATATATTATATATTATTATATATATTTTATTATAGTATATATATGTATGTATAATTAAAAGAGTTAATAAGCTTCTTTTGCATGTTCTTTTAGTACTGTTTAGGTTTTATGTTTGCTATCTTTTTGATGTGTGAATGATTATTGTATTGGTTATGGTGTATGATTATAAATATTATAGGTTTCATGTGGTTCTTGTTTTTTTGAACCTGTGGAGTTGTTTATTTTAATTTGTGTTTAGTTTCTAGTAAAAAGGTTTTGATATTGTCAATAACAGTATGAAGAATATGATGTGTAGTTGGATGTATAGTTTACGCCGATAAAAGAAAAGGGTGAATGCGTGGTTATCTGTATGCTATGTACAATCACGTTGCACAGATTACATAAGATCTCAGCTTATCCTCCGTTCTTTGTTTTTCTGGTGGTTCGTCATTTTTTATATCGCGTTTGAATAACGGCGTGCACACTGAAGCTTTTGATGTTTTGTGTTTTACATCTTGTTTTTATGCACACTGTATTTTTTATTAAGTTAGGGTATTTGATTGTCTTTTTTGTGTCTTTTTCCCATTTTGGTTTGAACGTATTCGAACTTAGGTGTCTGTAACAATTATTTTCACATAGAGTGAATATTTTCTTTGACTGATGCAAAAGAGGTGTGAATCGTTAGTTATACGTCTTGTGCGAGAACAACGTGTTCGCACATTTAATGCAACATAGAATAAGTTTATCTATAGTCTACATATACTATAGTGAGCACAACAGAAAGTTTAGTGTTGGTTACAAAAGATAGGAGCGCTTGTATTCTTGTTACTTCTCTTGCTTAGGCTTTTTTGTACTCGTGTTTTCTCTGGCCATAGGTGAGTCCTTGAACAATGATTTTCTAGCGGTTTTTTGGCTTATGTTTCCCGACCTTTATCTTTGCTTGTTTCACAAATTTTATTCTCAATGTTTGTTATTAGAGAATCACCTGGAGTCATTGTGGTTGCATATCTTGGCAAACTTGGCAAGATAATGCTTGGTTCAGCAGGTGTTCCTTTCTTTTTTGCCAAATATTTTGCTAATTTCAACATAACATCACTGATATGTTCTTCTGTTCCTCCGCTTTTCACTATGTTGGTTGCCACATCAGTTTCTACAACATCTGTTGTAGATGACAATGATCCCATATCTGCAGCAGGTGGCATAATTGCCAAAGGTTATGAATCAAGCACATTGTCTAATATCCCGTTGAATGTGATATAAGGTTTATCAAGTTACACATTCTATGCAACAAGTGTATGTTTAAACAAATATTAATGCGATAGTAAGAATAGTTTAAAACAACATAAGAATTATCATTTTTTTTGTTTTTGCACTGTGGTGCGTTCTTGTTGTGCCCATGTAACGGGCTGAGTTGTAGGACTTCACCTGCACATTTTGTACTTCAACTATTTTTTGGTGTAATACAATTTTCCGAGGAAACCCTTTAAAAAAAAGTGTCATACTCTGTAAATTAGTCGATTAAGAGATCAGAATCCATGATTAAATAAGAGTTGTTAAAAAGTAATTTAATTTACCATCAAATAAACAAATAATTAGTACAAAATAAGCTCTGTACATGTTTAATGAGAATATGATTTTCTATTTAAGAAAAAGAAAACTAGAAAATAGCCGAAGTACATGATTAGAAACTAAAATAAGAAAATTCGCTAATGCACAAAAAAAACAAAAAGGGGGGGGCGTTGTGGTAAACCAGCTAGACCTCAACGAATAAATTAAACAATCACAAAACAGTTCTCGATAAAAACCTGACGCTAGGAAGTAATAAGCAAGCATGACGCGTTGGTTGCCTAGTTGACCACCCTCATGGTTGATGTCACTCCTGCCAATGGTTTGTTTTCATGTCTTGTGTGAAGTCCGATCGATTAATTAATCAATTTGTGCACGGTAAAGACCAAGAGCTGTGTTTGTGATTTTGGTTTTTTAAGGGGTATATTTGGGTTTAAGTGAATAATGCTTGAATTGTGAAGTTGATTATATTATTGTACTATGTTAGTGGTAATGTCGAAAGTGTTGAAAAACATACACTACTATAAAAAGGGACATAGGGAAGCTCGGTTTGAAAAAGGGCGGGGTTCGAGATTCTTAGTTTTCTTGAGTGTTTACTTCATAACATTGCGTGAGGACACGGCAATACCTTAGTATGGGGGATTTTGGTATGTGCTTAATTACACATACCATTTTCCATTTGAAACGGACTTAAATGACTAAAAACGTACCAAAAATACATTGTATTTGTATGTTTTGCATTTGTATTGTGCAGGAAACGGATATTCAAGAAAAGGAACAAAAAGAAAGCCAAAAACAAACAAATCCAAGCACAGGGTGGAAAGGGCAAAGTCAAAAGTCAAGCCAAATGAAGAAACTACAACTTGAGGGGCTAAAACTGCCAAACCTCAAGTTGTATTACAAAAGATACCAAGTTGAGGGACTATAACTGCCAACCGGGTAGAGATTACATTCAAGTTATACAACTTGAGGGGACAAAACTGCCTACTTCCCTAAAAGTCTTCTTTCCCGCCCAACAAACCCAGGTACAACTTGTATGTCGCCCCATACTTCTCCCCTGCAAAACCACTCGACACCCTAGCCAAAATCATTTCATCCACCCTACTAACCCCCCCAGCTGTATAAATGCCATGTTGGCAATCCCTCTCCATTCCCAAAGCATTTCGATGGCTGAGATTGCCTCCAAAGAAGCACAAATGAAATAAAAGGCTGGGATTTGTTGTAGAATCCCCTCACACGACAAGCACACTTGGTTGAAACTCTCACAAAAGAAACACAAGCTGCAAATCCAAGAGATGAAGCTTCGGCTATAAATAGAGCTTTTTGTAAGCCTTTGAGGCATCTAGTTTTTAGTTTTTAGTAACTAATTAAGTTTTTAATCTTAGTTTAAATTTCAAAGTCATTTAAAGCGCATTTAACCAGTTTTTTTAAAACTTTCCAGCTTTGTACCCCCTTTCCAGTTTTAAAGCAAATTTAAAGTTTTTAAGTCAATTTACATTACCATGTTAATTTTTTTAATCATATTGTTCTGTTTTTCAAAAAAGCTATCACCACAGCTTACTTTATAAAGCAGTTTTCATTAAGTAAAAATAAAAAGTTTAAGTAGTTAAGAGAAGAATCACAAATATCATCTCTCAAATATACCACAAGCTTATGTTATGGATTGATCAGTCCCAGTTCTGGATGGCTTATTGGACTCTCACTAAGCTTGTTTTATGCAACAGAGCTGTTAGATTCATTGTTGACCCTGTTTTGGGCAAGGGTGTAGTAATTTCTCTTTTATTGCTTTCTTATTTACCGTTAGGAACTGATCTTATTAGAGCTTATCTTGACTAAAACCTGTTTATAAAAGTATCACTATTTTGTTATAAAAAACAATCTGTTTTTAATAATTAAGGACCAAATCAGCTTAATAATAAAAGAAAAATGATTTGTGAAAACTTTAAGGGGAATTTTGAACTAACAGTACTAACCCTTTAGTTAGTACTGCTAGTTCATTTTTGCTATTTTTCACTAGCAGTACTAACTAAAGCTACCAGTACTAACATCCAAGTTAGTACTGTTAGTTTAAACTGTTAGTACTGGTAGTTCAATTTAGCTTACCAGCTTATTATTTCAGCTTGTTTAAAATTTCCTTAGCTTTTTAGAGTAGATTAAACCATTTTCCTAAACTGTTTTTAGGAGTAAGCTTATTTAAGCTTATTTTCCTTTTCAGCATTTTCAATAGTGTATCAGTTTGTAGCTTTTTAGCTTATTTGCCATTGTAGTTTATTCTAGTTGCTGATTCTTATGCCTGAATGCTTATTAAGGGTAGTTAAATATCTGTTTTAGCTTATTTGCTTATTTCTTGTTTAAATGTGTTTTGTTAAAGCTAGCAGTACTAACCTTAAGCTAACAGTACTAACTCAAAGCTAGCAGTACTAACTCCAAGTTAGTACTGGTAGTTAATACTGTTAGTACTGTTGTTAGTACTGTTGTGTTTATCTTGTTTAATTTAGCTTAATTGCTTTTTGTATTTGCTTATTTAGAGTTAGTTTAGCTCATTTAATTTGCCTTAAGCTTATTTGAGCCTATTTGTGCCTTAGTGTAAAAGTTTTAAGCATTTTTGCCATTTCTAGCTTTTATTCTTGTTCTAGCTTATTCTCTTTGCTTATTTTTATGTGCATTTGCTCATTAAGTTTAGTGCCCAATCACATCCTTGTCATTTTCAAACTTAAATCGTCAATCGTCTTGCGATTTTCCATTTCAGCCTCGTTGGGACATAACGACCCGGGAACACTCTATACTGCTTCCGGATTCATTGCTCCACACGACAAGGCGTGATTTCGTCCCTTGTTGTGTGCTTATACGTGTTTGTATTTGTCCTCATATTTAAGGGGTGATTCCTCCCGAGGTCAATAACGAAGCGAGAGACCGATACTTCCGGTAATACTATACTATATATTTGATATAATTAACCCTAAAAAAGTTGATTATCATTTTTGGCCGCCAGTTTGTCCCCAGGGGAGGTTGTTTTGCGACAATATCGTTACGGTTTGACTATATAGTGGACCATGAGACCCTTCCCCTCGTGAAGTTTAAAGTTTTCCGTTTGTGAATATTTTTTAGTTATTATTAAAAAAAAAATAATAAATACAAAAATATAAAAAAAACAAAAATATTTTTTTCACTTTTCTTTTATTAGTATAATTATAAAAAAAAATCAAAAATATAAAAACATTGTCTATAAAACAAATTAAAAATCATATCATATAATGCTTTCCAACTAAAGCATTATCATAAATAAGTCCCGAACAAAAGATTTAAAACCCTTGCCTTTGTGTCACTTGTGAAATACGGGTCACACCATTAAGAAGATTAACAACCATAGAGATGGGTATAATGAGGTGATGTTCCGAGGAACTACGACCGCTAAAGGAGAAAGGTTTTATAAATAGCTGCCGCGCGTTCCTACTCCTCCGCTCCTTAGTGCTTTTTCTTTTAAAGAGCAACCGTGAAGCAAGTTGATTACGGTTTGTAAGTTATTCAATTCTCTTTTGTCCCTGTTAATGAAATATGATGTTATAAAAAAAACTCAAAAATCCAAAATAATCTCCTTTAACCTCTTGCCAATTAATATTCTTCTTCTATCCCTCTATTTTTTAATTCTTATGCGTCGCTCGATTATCGTTTAGAAACCCCTCATCACTATTATGAATGTTTCGCCTTGGGGAGCTTGTATAATAAATCATGTGGTTGTTCAAAAGTCTCGTAGACAAGTTGTGATCTCTAAGTAAAACGCCCACTCGTCACAACCGAAACCCCCCCCCTCTCTATAGTTGTGTTAAGTTGAGAGAAACCCGGTTAAAGCTCCATCTTGTCAAGGATGTGCTCTATGACGGAAGAAATTAAAGGAAGTTTGGTTTACAACTTGTCATGAAAATAAAATTAACCAAGACCTTCTAAACACTTCCGAGTCATGCCGATGACGAACCAACGTGTTAATGCTCCACGAGAGCCATTCGTTTGTCATACAGGACCCCGTGAAAATCTTCGCAAAGTCGCCCACAAATTACCACAAATGTTTGTTACGAGTGGTGTGATTCGTTAGATTTAATCTTTTGTCAACAATGCACTTGTAAGTCAGTGGGAAAGGTGCTCAACATTGGTTATAATTACCCAACCGAAAGCTTCGATTATCTCTAATCCTGAAACCATGCAATCAAACCCATTGATTAGCACCCACAAACTAAGCCAAGTTTTGATCCGAAGTGCCTATTACCTAAAAAGAAAATTCATTACCTATAGTTTCAAAAACCTAACTTTGTTGATGAATCACCTAACGTTTTTTTTCAACCCACCTCCACAAATTCCTATCTATTCTGGAATTTTGCGGGACAATGCTTGTTATGTCACAATTGTACACCTCAGTTCCTGTTTAATCTATCCGGAACCGTGTTTTACAATAAAGACATTAAATTCCCGTAAGATTACATGATTTTCAAGAAAACAACAAATATCTATGGTTTGTGAAAATTGCGGAGGGCCCGCATGACTTTTCAAAGTCAACCGTTTTAATTATTATGAACCTAAATCCAAAGTTTATGATTCAAAATATTCAGGTTATACCAATTTGATAATTCTTCACCCAAAATAATTATTTTTGATGTGAAAAATTGCGGGGGTCCTCGATGAAATTTTACCAATGTTCAACCAATGAATGAAGAAATTATTATCATGAGCAAAATTCTTTCTATGATCCTAATTCTTTTGGCTTTGACCAATTTCAACCCCCGCAATATACCGTCAATCATCCAATCTTCAATGCTCAAAATAGCCTTCTCAATTCTCAAAATGAGTTTCTCAATTCTCAAAATAAGCTTACGGAGCAAATGACATTCATGTGCGATATGGTTGGTCAATTGATACAAAAGAAGAAAAAATCAACTTTAAGAAGAGCAAGGGCTAGAAGATCGATATTGGAAGATTTCCCGTTTTGCTACATGATGACGATGACGAAGAAGATCTATCCCTTAAAAAGATATTATTTCTAAACATCCTCCGTGTGTTAGCATCACACCTGATTCACCAAAAATGAACTCTCTCATAATGGAGGATAAGCATCTTGACACTATTTTGAAAACAGAATCGGACGAATTAATAAAGTTCCTAAGTGTCAAGAACTCGTCCCAATCCAAATTGATCCGAATATTCTTCCGAAGGTGAGTGTTATTGCCCTCCACATGAGATTCCTCAAAAATCAAGATCTTACTTTCACTAACCCTCTCTTCGATATCGAAGAAGATTTTTACCTCGAGTGTGATGAGTCATTTTCCGAAGAGGACGTTCCAAATGAGAATTTTAAAATTTTCTCTAATCCTCTCTTTGATCTTGATGAAGAAATCACTTCCACTAAGGTTGTATCGAAATGATGAATGAGAGGTGGTTAGAAAATACCAATTCAATTCCACCAGGAATTGAATATCTTTGCTTTAATGCCAAATCCGATCTTTTAGAATCTTTGCTTCATCGAGATACTTCGATTAATGATTCTCAAAAGATCGATTCTCTGCTTGATGAGTTCGTCGGTGAACTCACTCTTCTCAAATCAATTCCACCGGGAATTGATGATGTCAACCTTGATCCGGAGGAAGATATTTTGTTTTTGGAAAGTTTTGATTTTACGATAACATCTTCTCCCGTCCTCCGGACGAATTTAAGTCTGAAAATCCTACCGATTCAGTTCTCCCATCCTCCTATCCCGTCAATGATATTGACCTCTTATGGATGATATTGACATTTTTCTTGATGTTACTGACTTCAATACCACCGTGAATCGAGAGTTGAAGATTTCGACTCTGAAGATGACGATAATTCCTACCTCCGTACCCGATTCGAAAACATTTCATGTTGTTATCCGATTTCGAGAGATTCAAACCATGATGTGCGTGGAAGACATCCCCGTTGATGTGCCTAATATTTCCACCCATCCCACCCTTCATATGGATTTCGACTTCATTCCTTCTCATAATGATCTCGGATCCGATCTTGATGTTTCTTCTCCTTCCGGAGATAGAAACAAGATTTACGATCCGGGGATATGCATTGAAGTCGAATCCACGAGATTTCTTGCTACTCTTTCCCCCGTGATTGATACTTTACTTCCATTTTCATCCGAAAATGAAGACAAAGTTTTCAATCACGGGATTCTTGCTTCAAAGGAGAAATATCCTCCTTCTTCATCACATTGGGGCTTTAAAGCTTCCAAGCTTTTTCATCAGAAAAGCCCGATGTTGATTCATGGAGATAACACTCCTAATTTGGGTGCTCCTCATCTCCATTTCTATCCCCCTTGACAAGCTCAAGTATGGGGGGATCAGGTCAAGCTAAGTGACTTAAAACAAGAGCTTCATGGGAGGCAACCCATGCTTATCCTAATATGATTATAATAGTAGTAATTAATTAGTGTTTTTGTTGTGAGAGACTCGCCTCTTCCATTATCTGTGTTTTGTGTTTTGTGATTATATGTCCAGGATTTCCCAGATTTTTGAAGCCTCTCGTGCTCTCGGTTTTTTTCCTTCGATCACTCGAGCTTCACATCCTCAACTTCATTTTGGGAATCCGATATCCAAATCTTATCGACTAACGTTTATCTTTAAGCATACTTAATAAACGGCTTAGAATTTACGTAGAGACCCTTCTTAAAACATTGAGGACAATGTTTAATTCTAGTATAGGGGGATCTATCGATTTGATTGTGCCTGCAGTCGTTGTTTTCACGTAATCCCGTTTTTACCACTAAAATTTCAAAAAAATGAAAAAATTTCAAAATTTTCAAAAATAAAATAAGTGTTTTGTCACAATTTTGACTTTCCTGCTGGGTAGAATAAGAATAAATTTTGAC
>BQNB010034591.1:26549-51494 GCA_026074375.1 Tanacetum coccineum
AAGAAGAACAAGACGTTTTGTTCTGCAGCTGGCCGGTTCTTCCGGTGTTGTTCATTAAATGGCACCGGCTTGCAAAATGAAAGGCACCGGAAGAGGACACAATTGAAATAAAGAAAATTTATTATATTTTTTAATTATTTCTTTAAGTATTGTGATCCCTTTTTATTTATTACCCCTCTCCCCCTTTTTTTGATAAGTAAGTGGATTGAGATGTGTAAGACTTGCGGTATTAAATTTTCTCTGAGCGTGACGAGACGATAATTTCTAGGTGATGAAGAAAAAGAAAAAAATGACTAATAGAAATTAAAATTCCATATATAAAGATTTGATGTACAATGCAATACATAGAATAGGAAATACAATGGTAATATATAATGCGAGAATGAAAAACACATCACGGTCCGGGAATTTGATCATGGGATAAAGGAGCATTGCGAGCGAGATGATGATCACGATCAAGACGGAACTAAGGATTTTCATTACGGCTTCCATGGTGCGAACCGGTTAGAGTGAAATTTGAAATGGTGAGTGAGTGGAAGAGGAGAGTGGTGGGTGAGTTTTATGATTTGAAAAGGTGGCCGTTTGATTTTGGGGATAGGTGAGGATAGTTTTGAAATTTGAATAAATGGTTTTTATACCCAAAATATTTGTGACAGAGTATCGAGCACGAGTTAGGAGGCAATGATTCAAGAGGAAGCAATATCCGGAAAGATATTATTTAGTGCGAAAAAAATATATATATATATATATATATATATATATATATATATATATATATATATACATATTTATTATATTTTTACGTATATACAAATACCTTTCACGTTTCACAATGAATATATATCACATATTCAAAAATCACATAGACAAGATTTAAGAAAGGATTTGTGTACCTTTTTAGATGCACCGATGAAATGAAGACAAGCAAGTGGATAATATGCACGAGACCCCTTTATTTATGAAAATGAATAGCAGAGAAAAGTATATGCAAGAAAAATTTTGAGACGAGAGAATTTTTTTTTGTGATACCATGGCTTGACATATTTGAGATCTTATCAAATCGGATCATGGATCATCTAGATCATAGGTCTCTTTTAAAAGAGATATGTCACTATACATAAAGTTGTAAACGTACTTGGCCTAAACCTTTCCGCAGCTTAATATGTATAGATCTAGATTGATCGGCCATGAAGGTCGTTTTGAGAAGATACCCGATGTCAAGAACATAGTTTTTTTTGACACAAAAATAAGTTTAGAAAAGGTTGAGATCCAATTTGGTCTAGCCCAAATTTAAGATTATAAAACATTTGATTAAGGCCCAAAAATGCATAAGCCCAACATACACATCAGACAGCCGGTGTTGTCGACAAACCTGAGCCGGTGCTCTTGGACAATAGCACCGTTGTGGTTCCGGCGACCTGGATCAGTTACGAATTTGAGTAGCAACATATCTTCCATTTGATCCATTTTACCTAAGCTTTACAAGAACAACAAATATGTATAGAGGAATATTTATGCATATGCAATATGTTTTTTTTTTAAATTTGTTTGGATTTTGAAGATTCGAAAAATACAGTATATTTTGAAATCTTCGGTAACCTGCTCTGGTACCAATTGTGAAAACTAGAAGGGGGGGTTGAATAGTTTTCAAATTAAAATCTTAACTTTTATTTTCTTTTATTTATTTTCATAAAAGTGTATTCAGTTTTGTTTGATGTGATGTGATATGTTTAAGATGAGATAATGCGAGCAATAATATAAATGATATATGACATAGTTATTTATAGTGGTTCGGCTACAAAGACTCCTTCCTTGCTGTTGATCCCACGCCTTGATCGATTCTTTACGTAGTAAAGAGTTTGTTACCTTGGAAGAATCTAAAATAACAAAGATTGAGACTTTGTATGTATACCAAAGTGTATGCGGAATCTACACTTTGATACTCTAGAGATGTTTATTAATGGAACAGTAATAACCAAAACAAACAATGAACAATGAACAAACTGCTTCAATATTATTAGAATAATACGAGTACTCTTGTAGTACTGGGGTTACAAAAACCTTGAAGCTATTACAATTTTTCTCTCTAAGTATTTCTATCACTTGAAAAGTATATATATTCTAAAACTTAGGATCTCCTTTTATAGAACACAAGGAGTCCTTTACAAAGATAACAACCTATCTTTTAGGATCAGTTACAATTCAAATATAAACATCCCGAAATAATCTCCATGCATCCTTATCTTCAGTTCAGCTTTGACCAAACGCAGTACTAACACTTTTCTACTACATTATTTAATTAACACTAGCAGTACTAATTTGTAGTGGCCAGTAACTAACCCATTAGTAACTTGTCTGTTACACCATGGCAGTAATACTCTTGTGAAGATTTTACCTAACAACCACCCCTAAACTGTGATTGTCCTTCAAATCCTCAAGTTACTTCTGAATTAAATCTTCTAGTCTTCTTCTATTGCTGATGATCTATCAAACATTTCTTATACTTCTGCACTTGATAGTCTTATAAACCTTATCAGTCAAAACTGTGACTCTCGTTCAACATCTAATTTTCTACTCAACATCTTTGTCAATATCTCTTGGCTTGAAGGATATTTCTTCTCTGTCAGCATATGAATTGCTAATCCATTTTTCATCAACAAAATGTGAATACCACAAAAATCACATAATCTCCAGCTGATCAAGTTGTATTCATGCTGATCTTTCCAAATCTCATCATCTTCATTAGGCTCAAACAAAATGTGTAAATCCCCCCAAAGTATCAGATCATACCCTTCTGGTCTTGAAGTACTGTACATTTCCTTGACTAACCTGTATAATTCCTCTACATCTAGTCTATCAAAGTCTTCAAGCATCTCACTCAAAACTTTGTAGTTCTTGGAACTGCCATATCCTCTAAATACTTGATAATACATGAAAGTCTTTGTCAAAACACAAGTTTTCCAATCCACAATTGGAAACTTTGTAGATATAGATTCGACCTCTATAGGAACCTCTTCTCTTGGTATTATATCCAAAAATCCTTTGAGTTCTTCTTTCTCATCATCTTCCTCCATCTTTTGTCTATTCCTTGTGCTTTTTCTAGGAATAGACTTCTTTCCTTGCGTGCAACTGTTGTCTTTAACAACATCTTTCAATTTCTTCTTGTCGTATCAACTCTTCTTCCACCAATCTTTTTTCAGTGAGACTTTTCTTTTCAGGAGACTTTTGTTTTTCACTTCCATGCTCTGCATCCATAGGCTCAATATTTTGATTAAAATCCCAAACCTTTTCAAAGATTGGCCTAATGTCATTGTAAGACATTCCCCATTTTATTTTTTTTTTTTATTTTGAAGTCACTAATCTTGTAGTTCCCCTAATTCTTCAAGTATTTGATCATATTTCTTCTGCATGGCAACGTCTTTGGTTTCATCTTTTGAGAATGATACCTTATGACTGAAGGATCATTCCAATCTATCTGCTTAGATGACTTGGCTTCAGCCATGGCTCTTTGTCTTTCCTCTTCATCCTATTGTCTTGCAATCTCTTCATCTCTTACAATCTGAGCTCTTTGTTCCTCCATATCATTTGCTATTCAGTCTAAATGGCTTTCAGCAAAACTCAACCTTTCTTGTTCAAGTTCCTTCTTAGACTTCTTCTTGGGCTCAGACTCTATCATTATGGCTTTTCCCTTGTCTTGTCTTGACCTTTTCTCTGCACTCCTTCTTGTATACATAACAGTTTGTCCAGCAGTACTAATGTTTACCTCAGCAGTACTAACTATTGGAGCTTCTTCACTAGCATCCTTGATTTAGGCTCCCAGCAAGTAACTACTTTCATCACTCCTTTCTCACAGCCTTCTGATTTGAATGACTTCAGTTGGAGTCACTTCTTGAATAAATAGTTCAGTTTCAGTACTTGCTTTTTCTTGAACCTCTTCTTCAGATAATTTTCCCTCCCCTGTGTTGGAAGAATCAACTTCAATGACATCATCATCTGAAAGAACAACCTAGCTTTTCTCCTTGCTTATCCAGTCTTTATTTTGAGATTCTAGCTTCTGACCCTGAGTAACAGCTTAGTATATGCAGAACTGTAGGTTTTTCTTGTCTTCATCAAGTACAACCCCAATGCTTCCAATCCTGTCAGAAAGTTGGTAACCAAATTCCATCAATTCATTAAGTTACAAGCTACCCACATTCACTTCACTGTAGTGGAACAGCATGGATTAGGTGAGTCCTGGGGTGTAGGGAAATTATTTTCTGCACAAGGTGTATGATGTGTTGGTTGATGGTTGTGTTGTTATGGTGTGGTGGGTGATGGTTGTGTGGGTGCAGCAGGTGAATGTTCAGGTGAGTGGGAAGGTTCAGGTGAGGGTGAAGGTGAAGATGTGATTCTGGAAGGGGAAGTGGAAGGTGTAGTAACAGCTAACATAGAAGGTGAAAAAGTGCAGACTTCTTTCCTGAAAAATGCCTTGGTAGGCCTCTTCATATTGTTAAAAACTTTCATGCTAAGTGAGGGTACAAGATATAATCTTGTGTGTTGTTTTGAAGCTGGTTTCCTCTGCATATCTATAACATATCTGAATGAACTAGGGTCATCAAAGCATATAGGGGACTAGAGATATTGGACACCATATGCTCAAAAATCATCCGAGAGAAATTATACTTCCTATTGGTAGCTAAACATATAAGGGCAGTGGCAATATTACTACTAAACTGCTCCCAAGCAGTCTTCTTTGGGCTAATGCAATGAAGAACATTATGAATAAGAAACCTCCATTGAGGTGAAAAAGCACCCTTTTGAAAAGTTAACTTATCTGAGTCTGTGTGATATCCCATAAGCGCCAATTGCTCAAATATCTCTGAGTTGGGAATAGAAGAAAGACCATCCTGATCATCCAACTTGAGATGTCGTCTTAAAGATCCCTCAGTTATAGATATTGAGTGACCATCAATAGTAGCAGTTATCTTGACTTCTCCATTTTCAGCAGTAGAAACCTCAGCAGACCTCCAAAATTGTTTGATATATGAGACACAAACATCTGGCTTCTTTGTCAGTGCATAGCAAATGTGACTTCGATTTAGGAAATCAATGATTTGATGAAACCCTGCACTTCCTGTAGATTTGTCTAAGAACGCGACCATGTTGTGCTTGTCACAAAATTCCAAGTTTGCCATAACTGAAAGTGTGAGTAATTGAGTGGGATATGATCGTGGATGAATATATGAAAGCTGGAGAAAGTTAATTGCAATTTAAATAGAGAAACGGAGAGATATGGTTTGACCGATTGAAAGAAATTGAGTTTATCAGAAAAATTAAGACAAAAAATTATAAAGGTCACGAAAGTCCAATTGTTCAAACCCCTATAGTCAAAGGAATTTTGGCGGAAAATATCTCAACGACTCTATAATTAATGAAGAAAGAAAAAAAAAAAAAAAAAAAAAAAAAAAAAAACTTGTTAGACTCAAACAGTACTAACGGTCATCGAGTAGTACTAAAATTGGTCTAGCAATACTAAAATAAGCGCTAGCAAGTATTAAACTTCTTCCCAACCCAAAAGCATTACAAAAACTCCAAAGTATTGTAAACTCAAAAATAACTGCACACAATCTCCTCTTTCTGCTAATTTAAGCTCACAATTAAATCTCTCAATTCTTGTGGCTCACTATTCACTCTTTCTGTGTTTTCACACAACTCTCCTATCGTTTTTAAGCTCACAAAATCTCTCTATTCTATTAGGCACACATTGCACACAAAGTAAGGTTTTTGAGTATCAAACAAACCACCATTAACGGATTGATGAGTCTTTACCAATAAGAGCTGTTTGCTTTTGGAACAAGCCAAGCTTCATTGTAAAAAACATGTAGCATTGATGAGCATATAGTTTTTTGTAGTACAACAATCCAACTAACAACGGATTTTAGAAGTCCTATACCAGGAGCCTTTTGCTCTGACTATTCCAATTCATTATTGTCTATACACATGGTGAACTGATGACCATTTGTTGTGTGGTGTTACAACCAACACTTTAAGAACAACCCAACATTCCCTCCCCTCAAATAATGAAACCAATGATACCAATTTCACACTTCATTGCTTATCCTGAAAGTGTGTAGCACAAACCAAGAAAAACAAAATCTAACCATTTTTTTCTTGACTAGCATGTATTAAATGATACTAACAGGAATAACAAGAACACAGAAATGACTAGTCCATTACTAACTAAAAGTAACAGTTTTGACAAACAGTTTTAAATATAACTAGCAATACTAATTATAACTAGCCGTATTTATTTACACAGACTTAACAATACTAACTTTGAACAAACTTTACAAAAACAAACAAGAGATTTGGGCATTAGGGATTGAGCATTCCAATACTTAGACCAAGTACTGAAATCTACCAGCATCAAAACCTTTTTAATAAGAGATCAGTCCATGTTGAGTGCAATTATTAGCCATTTGAATCAACTTTTTAGCATTGCAATCTCTTATAAAATATGCAAAATCTCTATATGTTTTGTTTTAGAATGTTGAACAGGATTTTCTATTATACAGATAGTACTAGTATTATCAATGCAAATAACAGTATCCATGAAATTGTACCCATAATCTAGCAGTTGGTTTTGGATCCAGAGAACCTGTCCACAGCAACTTGCAAGCAGCCACATATTCAGCTTTAGGTTGTAGAAGTGCAACTACAGATTTGTTTCTGCATTGCCAAGAAACAATCAATTACCCAAAAACTACTAACCTCCAGTTGTTGACTTCCTATCTTGTGTAGCTTCCACATAGTCACTATCAGTGTAATCCAACTAAATTCCAATGGAGAATCCCTTAGAATACCAAAGGCCTAAGATGGTTGCCTTTAAGTATCTAAAAATTCACTTAACAGCTAAGAGAAGGAAACTTTGGAGAAACTGAAAATCTTTGCCAACATTCACATACTGTCAAACCTGATAAATGGCCTGGATGCTGAAAGGTACATCAAATATCCTACCTATCATAGATCTATAAAGATGTTCATCAACATCAGCAGCATCTCCATCTTGAACCAAAGGCTTTTCCAAATCTGTTGGAGTAGAGGCAGACTTCACATCTGAGTAGTTGAACTTTCTCAAAATCTCATGGACATATTTATCTTGACTGATAAAAATGCCATTCTTTTTCTGTTGGACCTGTAATCCCAAAAAGAAGGTGAGTTCTCCCATAGAACTCATTTGAAACTTATCCTTCATAAGCTTCTCAAACTCATCACATAATTCCTTCTTTGTAGATCCAAAGATAATGTCATCTACATAGATTTGAACAAGCAAGATATGTCCCTTATGTCTTTTGATGAACAAGGTTTGGTCAATCTGTCCTCTTTGAAATCCATTGCTCAAAAGATAAGTGGCCAAAGTGTCATACCAAGCTCTTGGTGCTTGATGGAGTCCATATAGTGCTTTCACTACCTTGTAAACTTTATTAGGATGGTCAGGATCTTCAAAACCTGGAGGTTGACATACATATACCTCCTCTTCAATCTGACCATACAGGAAGGCACTTTTGACATCCATTTGGTAGACCATAAAACCCATATAAGAAGCATAAGCCAGGAATATTCTTATTGCCTCTATTCTAGCCACAGGTGCAAAGACTTCATCATAGTCTATGCCTTCTTCTTGTGTATGTCCTTGAGCAACAAGTCTTGCTTTGTTTCTGATGACAATTCCTCTTTCATCTTTCTTGTTTCTGTAGACCCACTTTGTACCAATTGCTCTATGACCTTTAGGTAAATCTACAAGAATCCAGACCTTTTGCAGTTTGAACTGAAGAAGTTCCTCCTGCATTGCTTCTACCCATGCTGGATCTCTAAGAGCTTGAGAAATTCTTTTTGGTTCTTCCTGAGAGAGGAAGCAAACAAAAAGACATGTATGAAGATCCTGATGAGACTTCCCTTCATAGATAGCACTAAGAAATCCTTTTTCAGAGTAAGAAGTTTTCATTCTTCTTGTCTGAACAGATGACTGCACATCACCAATCACATGCTCAATTGGGTGATCTTTGTGAATTCTTGTGTGAGGAGTTGTAGGGGCTTCATAAGATTGAGGAATGTTTCCCAATTCAATTTCTTGGTCCTCCATATGTGAGTCTTCAGATGCAAAACTAGATCCTACCAAGTCTTCAGGAGTAGCAGTATTAACTTCAGGGAGAGCAGTACTAACTTCTCTACTACCAGTATTAACTTCTTGCCTGGCAGTATTAATTTGTTGATCAGCAGTACCATTATTCTGAAGATTGCTACCATCATGAGACTCTTCTGTAGTATCATCTTCATCATGTAACTCATCTTTATCTTCTATTTGAGCATCATCAACAATATTTGGTGAGGCATCACCAAAATATGAAGCATCCTTCCAAATTGGCATTGCAATCCAATCTTGATCTTGTTGACAAGATGTGCTAGACTCAGAAACTCCTTGTATACCTGCAAAATCATTAGAAAAAGTCCCTGCAACCACTGGTACATAATTCATTGATTGGGTTAGAGAATCAAGATCAAACAGCCACTTTGGACCATTTCCTTCTATCATAGGTTTTCTCTAAGCACCCAATAGGCAAGTTTTTCTTGAACTTTTTCTGGTTATATAAGTTGTACTAATGTTGTATACCCTAAAAGCTTTGCTACTTAAAGAATACCCAACAAAGAAACCTTCATCACTTTTTCCATCAAACTTGCCCAACTTATCTAAGGTATTAAGAATTGTAACATGACATCCAAATGGCTTCATAAATCCTATAGCTGGTTTAATACCCCTAAAGAGTTCATAAGGAGTCTTATTATGAGGCTTGACAACTAAGACCCTATTTTGTACATAGCAAGCAGTAGAAACTGCTTCTGCCCAAAATGTTGTAGGTAACTTAGAATCTGCTAACATTGTTCTAGCAGCCTCAATGAGAGTCCTATTCTTTCTTTCAGCTACACCATTTTGTTGAGGTGTCCTTGCTACACTGTATTCTCTTTTGATACCTTTTTCTCTACAGAACTCATCCATCACATGGTTTTTAAATTCTGTCCCATTATCACTTCTGATTATCTTAACTTTCTTATCCACTAGGTTTTCTATCTCTTTGATAAAGTTTTTAAGGATCTCACTAGTTTCATCCTTAGTTCTTAAAAAGAAAACCCATGAAAATCTACTATAATCATCAGTAACTACCAAGCAATACTTTTTATGCATAAGACTGCTAACAAAAGTTGGACCAAACAGATCCATATGCAGCATATACAAAGGCTTAGTAATGGGACTAAAGGCCTTGGACTTACAAGAGGCTCTATGTTGCTTGCCTTTAAGACAGGCAACACAAGTTTGATCATTTTCAAATCTTTTTAAAGGTAAATCTCTCACAAGATTTTCTTTGACAAGTTTATTAATATTTTTAAAATTGACATGACCAAGCCTCCTATGCCATAACATTGATTCCTCAGATGTAGCCTTTGCAACTAGACAAGTTAAACCATCTTTAGGAACTATGTTTTTCATATCAAAACTGTACATGTTATTCTGTCTAGGAATTTTAAGAAGTATCTGATTTTCATCAGGCAACTTAAAATTAGGAGATAGAACAAGACATTCAGAGTCAGTAAAAATAAAATAGTTCTTTTTGTCACACATTTGTGAGACACTAAAAAGGTTAAACTTCAACTATTTAACAAAGTCATAATTTAAAGTGTCTTAATCTGTTTTAGTTTTAATTCATACAAACTTTACTTTTCAAGTTCTGTCATCAAAGTTAGTAAAACGATATAAGTGTAATACTAGTTATTTTGGTTATAAGCTCTTAGGTTAATTGTTCATAATAGCTTAATTAGGCTAAATCTAGGTTGAGTAGCTAAAAGGATTTATGAGTTTTAGCTTTTAAACAAATTTTAAGTGCATTTAGTAATGACAGCTAGTCTATAAGGAGTGTTTGGATTAGTGTGCATTTGACTCTTAAAGTCAAATGCATTCTGTCAAAGTTCTTTAAATAGCTGAGTATAGTCAAATGATAAGGTTTTACATAGGTTTTAGAAATTAGTAAGTAGTTAATCAAAGTTTAGGGCTTAAAATTTCTCACTCAGCACCAGGGCATTTATTCAGTTTAGTGACTTTAGAGTTTAGGTTATGATTAAGCATTTTAGATTCACACTAGGCTAATTCAGATATGAATGCACTTAGTTAACTTGTTCATGAGTTTTAAATGTGAAGTTTAACCTGCTTTAGATTACTAAGTCATGTGCACCAATGTCATTTGCATCAGCAAACATTTATATCAGCAAGAGTGAGTTTGAGTTTCATCACATTTTTGATTTTTCATTTCCATTAGAAAACTTAAAAATCCTTTTACCTAGGTTGAGTGTAGATAGTTAGAGTAGCTTATTCTCATAATCTCAGCACCTAAGATCCAATAATAAGCTGTTTTGCTTATTAGAAAAAGCTTAAAACAGTTTTTAGTTAAAATTTGCATTTTTTAAGTTCAATTTTCTTGGCATTTTTGTTAAAGCTTAGCTTATTTTTCTTTAGAAATCTCTAGTATACATCATGAGCTTCACATAGCATCTTTTAGATTTCATTTTCATAAAGAAATAAGCTCAATATAAGCCAAAATCCAAAAAGCTTATCAAACTTACACTTTCTGTAACAGGATTTAAATAGCTAATTTTCCAGCTTATTCTTTTGGCAAAAGTGCAAAGTCTTTTTGTTAAAGTTGTTAGATATAAGCTGTTTTATAACTTTGTAGTTTTGAGTTTTTCCTGAATCTCAAATTTTAATAAGCCAAAATTAAGTCATAATCGCAGGGTTTGTTTTGTTCTTTTCTTAAAGTTCAAGGTTACTCGTTTCTTCTATAATGTAAATTTACAATAATTCGCCCGCCTACCACTTATCTTTATTTTATTGCACTATCTACCCTGTCTATCTTAGTATTATAATAGATTGAATAATTTTGATTTTTAGTTTTAAATAAACTTAGGTTTTTAGATTTTAACTTGAACAATATAGGGTTCCAATGATTGTTAAATTTTGGGGCTTTTTGTTCCTTAATTTTTCTGCACCTTTTTAGAATATAAAAACCATTTTTTTATATTTTTCCAATTAATTTTGTATTTTCTAGAAATTAAAATAGAATTTAGATGATTACTTTTTCTTAGATAAATCATTAAAAATAGAAAAATAGTTGAAAAATTAAAATTCTTTTTGCATTAATTTTCATTTTAAATCTAGTATTTTTGAAAAATAAAAGAAAAATTTTAGTATTAATTTTAGAAAAGTTTTATTTTTGATAAAATCATTAAATCTTTAGTAAAATCATAAAAAAAAATTCAAAAATCATAAAAATTCCAATCTTTTTCCTAAAATTTTCATTTTAAATTTCTGATTTTTAGGTATTAAATTTGTTAAAAGTTGTGTTTTAGTTTTTAAATTTCAGTTTTAGCTCGCGTTTAATTCGATTTGTGCATTTAAATTTCGTGCTATTTCATTGTTTCTTCAATTCTTGCTATTACATTTGTAGTGTAATCAACAAATCAAATATCCTTTACTATTCTAAACTCGAATCCGAATCATTCCTAAATTCTCAATTCACGATTTCGTTGGGACACGACCCGAGGAACAGTACTTCCCGGATAAAAAATATACGAATTGTGTTTTATTTTGTGGGATTTCTACCTTATATTTCTCTTGGTTGAGAAGTATTTTGGAAAGAATTCTTACGGAATTATTACTATATAAGTATATTGAATTTGTTTGTTTTACTACGAACCAAATTTTGGCGCCGTTGCCGGGGAAGTCGTGAACGATTGTTGAAGAATATTCGTCGAAGTAGAGTTTTGAAGATCCTTCCATTGGAAGTTATTTTGCTATTTTTTTCTATAAAAATATAAAAAGTTCATTAATTCGATTCCTATCGAATTAAGTAAAAAAATATTAATAAACATTTGGATACTAGTTATCCATCTTAAACCATTCCAATTAACAACAAAACAATGTGAAGTACTTGCGTGGTCACGGACGGACCTTTAAGTTTACAAACTATACGTTGAGTTTAAGGAAAGGTTAGCATTCTCCTCTAAAGCAGTCATTGCGGCTCGCTAAGCTTTTCCGCTCACTTGTGCGTATTCTTAGAGACTTATCGTGAAGCTTGTAATAAGCGATTACCAAAAAGATTTTTGTTTCCATTCCTAATAAAAACTAAAAAATTTAATTTTCTCCCAAAAAGAATCTTCTCAATCTCAAATTCTTTTATGTATTATTCGGAAAAGCTAAAAATATTCTTCTTATTCCTCTGATTTGTTTAATTCTCATTTTCTTTATCCTCTATAACGTTTAATTCTTATGGCGCTTAATCGTTCAAAATCCCGTTATTCAATCAAAGAGTGTTCAACTTGCGGAAGTTGGTACACTAAAGAGTGTTGTTCGATAGGAAATCTTAAAGACCAAATCATTGTTCCTGTGTCCGACTCTTTTCAGCATTGTGCGGTTTGTGGAACCCCAGTCGATGGTCCGTATTGTCATGGATGTACTCGTATACGTACGAAATTCGAAAAAGATTTGTTTACATATTGTGTTGATAATGGAGTTTTCCAAAACCTTCAAGATACTCCCGAGTCGTCCAATGACAATACCAACGTTGTTAATGCTCCTCGAGAGCCAAGCGTTGTTGATCAAGACCCCGGTGTGTATATTTCACAAGATCCTCCACAAATCGATCATAATTGTTGTTATGAGTGCGGTGATTCATTAAATGGGATTTTTTGTCAAAAATGCATTTGTCAATTTTGTGGAAAAGGTGCTCATTTCGGTTACAATTGTCCACCAAAAGATCCGATCATTTCTGAGCCGGAACCGTTCTATAATCAAAATTTTGATTGTGTTCCACATGATTCACAAATTCTTCCACAACAATATTTTTGTTGTGAAAACTGTGGAGGTCCTCATGAGACTTACCAATGTCAGCCGATGAACCAAGAGTATTTTTATTCTCATTCTTCCGGTTTCGACCAATATCAACCCCCACAGTTTTCCGATGTTTATCAGACTCCTCCGGTAGCAAGTATGGAAATGCTACATGCTCAAGCGGGACCTTTATAGAATCTATGACAATGCTTCTTGATGAAGTGATGATCATACCTCTAATGAAAAGAGCATCAAGTTATTTGCTCTGCGGAGGAGAATATTTTGAAAATCAAGCACAATTGTGGAAAGAGAGGAAGCAATTTCAACTGAGTATTTGCCATGAATTGTTGCAAAGTCTTCTTAATGATTTACAAATTCTTAATGAAATTCAACCACTTAAGCAAGAAATTCCTAACCAAATCCAGAAAGATCAAAGAAAGAAAATAGAGGATATGAGTATCGAGGAAATAATGCATGAACAACAATTGGTCGATAGAGAGATTAAGGAAATAATAAATGATTTGGGTTATAAAAGATTTCGAGGAGAGGAGATTGATAAGGAATACGAGAGAGATTGTGAAATTAGAATTCAAAAACTTAAGCAAGATTTTAATATATGGGGAAGTGAAGTTCGAAAAAAGGAGAAAGCTTACGAAGATGAAAAGTATGCTGCTGCCTGTCGTTACATGCTTTCTGTTACTTGTGATGACGATGATGACGATAATTTGGGATTTTATGCTGTTCATCCGAATACGATTCACATTCCCGTTTCGCAAAACGTAGAGCCTAAGGATTCACTCATAATGGGAGACGAGCATATCAACATTACTCCGGAAACGGAGACGAATAGTGTTGAGACCCTTGTTTCAAACCCAAGTGAGTCGATGACTTTAGTTTGGGGTGTGTAATTTGTTCGATATCGTATGATTTCTTTTTACGAGGGAGTCACAGAGTAGACTTGTCATCTTGCTCCACTTTCTCCAGAAGAAATCGTTGTGAAGCTTTGTGTCCAATGACGATGATATCGACGAAGACTGAGATTATGATGAAGATTTTTTATGAATTGTGTTGATGTTGAGGATGCATATTGGGAAAGTGGGGAGGAGGTGAGGAGAGATTGATCTCGACATTTCTAAACGACTCGTTGACCCATTTCTCTTCGGAGGAGGAAAGAAATTAGTCGAAAGTTATCTTTTAATTGAAAAAAGAATTAACACTTTTAATCTCTCTCCTCTATTCGATTTTTCTCCTTCTTATTCCGATTTTCTCCTCTCTATATTCCGATTTTGCTCCTATAATTTGCCCTCCTTACTATCCCGTTGTGGATATTGATTTGCCTTTAGAGGAGGCGGATTTGCTTTGTTTTTCGGTTTACTCGATAACACGGGGTATATCGAGAGTGGACCGTTAATTCAGGGTTGTGGACACTACGTCTATTGATGATTTACCCCTTGATGACTCGATGATTCTTTCCGAGTATGAGTCATTTACTTTTGATGCGAGCCGTGATGCTGAATGTTAATGTTTTTGGACGGAAATTAAAACGACGTGTGATTTTCTTACCCGGTATAGGTGTGGAAAAATGTTGTTTCAGATGAAGAGGAAGATACCTTCAAATTCACTACCCGAACATTTTTACCATTTGTCACCTATCCTGAGGGTTTTACCCGTATCTTACTCCACGGGGAGTGAAGATAAAATTTTTAATCCGGGTATTTTTGATAATGGATGCTTTTAGGAAGAGGTTCAAAAGTGTCTAGGCTCCATTCTAAAAGCTCTTTGACTCTTGATATTTTTGACCACCCACCCACCCTTAATGGACTTTCCGTTACAAAAGCATTTTCTGGTTCACATATTCTTCTTGAAATCTTTTCTAAAAAGTTTTTTGAACCCGGACTCAAAAATGCTACGGTATATCTTTTCATGCCTAGTTTGGGGGGATGTGTTGTCACCTCTTAGATTTCTTCACCATTGCTATTATCCACCATAAAAAAACTAGTTTGGGGAAAGAGTCAAGCGAAGGGGACTATATAATAAACAAGCGCTTCGTGGGAGGCACCCCATGCTTATCCTTTTTTTTCTTTTCTTTTTATATTTTCTTTGCTTCCCCAAGGACAAATTAATTCGGGCTGCGGAGTTTAACTAGGTAACTCGGTTAACAAAAAAACTTAGCCGTTTTAGAGATGTCTTTTGAGCCTATCAATGTAAAGAAGCAGAGGAATCTTGTTCTTTTTTCGTATCTTGTTGGTTGTTTGTTTTTTTTGTCTAGGTTTTCCGGATTTTGGAAGCTCATGGTACAATATGGTGCGCTAAGGACAAAGCAATTCCCACATGTTGCAATCGATGGTCTCCAAATCTCTCTTCAGAAATGGGAAAACTTTAATCTTATCTTGTTCTTTATCGAAATAACATCTATTCTTTTGGCAAAGACCTTAGAATTTTTGTTAAAGATTCCTTTTGACCCTTATTTTTAAACTTTGAGGACAAAGTTTCATTTTAGTTTGGGGAAGGATATCTTCGATATTGACTTGCACTTCACGCAACCTTGTTTGAATCTTTTTGAATTACCTTTTTGTGAAAAAGTGAGAAATTTTAAATTTTTGCTTACAAGAAAAGCTCAAAAGAAGAAGATTAGTTTGGAAAAAAACCTCTGTTTGGTAGTCCGGTTGGTGAGAATTAGGAGTTTATTTTTGACTTGACCGGTGGTGGTTGTTGAAAAACTGCCCTAGCTAGTTCTTTGTAACCTACCCTTTTGTGGGCAAACTTTCACAAATCCTATTGCTTTGGATTTTAAAATGTGAAGAACAAGAAATGATGTAGTTAAATATAAGTGTATTTGTTTAAGCAAGGTTTATTTGGAAAACCTAAAGCTTATATGAATAATTTGTGTCTTTTTACTCCCATAAGCTCTTAACACACTTAATCATACGTGCTCTTTTTAATTTAGCTAAGTCAACCAATGTCTTTAGAAAAAGTCTTACATTTTGAAAAAGAATTCATTTTATATGTAAGTAAGATTTTTGGTTTCAAATTTATAAGTTGCTTTTCTAAATGAAAAATTTTTCCATTTCATCAAAAAGTTAATTATAAAAAGAATGCCATGAAGCAATTTCTGAGGCAAAGCATTATTCTTGTTGCCAATGAAGCATTCGAAAAAAATAAATTGAATAACAAAAGCTATATGTAGTTTTTAATCGTTGGCGTATCCATGTTGAGTGAAAGGCTCGGATTGGGGTGCACTAAGATTAAAACTATGTACGTGGATCAAGGTTCGTAGGCATGTCATCACTGGGAGGCGTCGGCCTGGTGATGATTGCAACTAAGGGACTGGGATTCTAAGCTTTGTAGGAAAAGTGTTGTCCGCGATACTATCCCACAAACATGTTTAGCAGCGGAGTGGGAGTTCGAACTAAGAACACCGGTTGTTGTTGCGATATCCTATTTTGGGAGAAAGGCTAAGTAGGGGTTCGAACTAAGAACAACATGCTATTGAAAAGAAAAAAATAATTATAGTTTATGAAAAATAAATGTATGGTTTAAATTTTCATTAAATCAATTTATAAGTTTTGTTTCCTAATCTCTTTTAGCTTTGAGTCGAGGTTTATCTATGTTATTAACATTTGAGCTCACAAGGCTTATTTGTAAAGCTTAGATGAATTTCAACTATGAAGATAAATTGATCTATGGTTGAGTTAAAAAGAGTGCACACATCTTAATCATTAATTTATTCCCGGGAGTGAAAAGTTCACAAGTTATAAGTATAAGAGCTTAATCATTTGGGCTTATATTGACAATGATCTTGTTTATCAGCTTTGTTTAGTCTAGTGAAAAGTCAAGGATGACGAATTTTCCTCTTTTGTGCTCTATTAATCGGGAGTAGCCTATTTTGATGAGCCTAAAAGTTGCAAACTTGCAATGATTGCCATTAACGTGTTTCCATAAGAAAAGTGAAAGTTGTTTTAAAAGGTAATTCATAAAAGGTTCTAAACAAGGGCATTTTGGAAACTTCTTAGTTTACAAAGTGTACACTTCATAACATTGCGTGAGGACACGGCAATCCTTTAGTTTGGGGAATTTTGATATTTGCTTAATTGTATACTAATTTACCCGGGATTTTGCCAAATAAAAGCCAATTAAATGCCAAAAGAATAGAAAATGTGTGCTTTTGTGTCCAATTGTGCAGGAAAGGATTGAAAAGACAAAAAGAAGCAAAAACGATCAAAAACCGACAAGAAACGGGAAAAAGACAAAGAGTCAAGAGCAAGACAAAGAAATCAGCCAGAAATCACAGCCGGATCAGCCCGACACAGTCAAACTCAGTCAAAGATAGAAATAAAGGAAGTCAAAAGCCAAAAGTCAAGTCAAGGGGCCATTATTGTCAAGTGTGCAAAGTTTCAAGTGTTCATAAGAAGATTTAAAGATCAAGGGACTTAATTTGCCAAGTGTTGAAAGTGTTTTTATTAAGAAGAAAAGAGAAGAAAAACCACAAGGACCATAACTGCCATCTTGAAACCTTTGTTTATAACTAGAAAGGGGCGGCTAGAAGCACAAGGACCACAAGTGTCAACTCTCCAAACTTTTAAAATAATCCCCGCTTATCTCGCAACCTCCTAACTGCCTTTAACAGCTTTTCCCGCCAATTCTCCCTAACAACCCAAATCATCAAAAATCCCAACCCCGCTCCTATATAACTCTTGAACTCGTTTCTAAAGCCCTCTCCACATAAAATCGACCACGTGGCATCCATCTATTGGCCAAGACACATCACTTCTCCAATCCAACGGCTACAAATTATCCAAAAGTGATCAAGGGCTAGGATTTAAACGGAACACTCTGGAATTCTTTCCCTCTCTTCACCTCTCCTCTATAAATAGAAGGCTAGGACATCACTTTTTCAGTTGTTGTTTTGTTTTTAAATTTCTAGTTTGTATTTCTTTCAAAATTAAGCAATTTCTTTTAAGCTTTTAGTTAATAAGCTCTTAAGCTCTTGTAATCTTTCCTTACATCTTGTACTCTTTCACACATTTAATACTCTTTTATTTTTCAGTTTGAAGTTGAATTCATCCAATAAGCTTTAAATAAGCTCATAAGAGCTTATGTTACTCTCTAATAAGCTCAATTTAGCTCAATTTCTGTCTTAAGCAATTCATTTACCATTTTTACTCATTTACATTCAAATCATGGATATTTGAGAAGTGTTGAGCTCAATTTGGAAGGACAAAGGAGAAATAAGCTAAAATCTAGCTTATTTTGGTTTAGAGGCAAGGTGCCATCTAGGAACACTGAGCTTCTACTCTTGGATAGCTCTAGTGTGAAGATTCTTCAAAAAACAAGGTTTAATTCTCTTAATTCCAAGTTATCATTTACCTAGTACTACATTTAGCTTATTTCAGTGACATTTGCTTATACTTGTGCTTATTCCTGTTGCATTTAGTTTAGATAGCTTTTAGATGTCATTATTCTAAGTTTTCTAAACCTTAAAATTCATTTAGACTTCATATTTCCATTTCTGTCATAGCTATTAGATTAAGCCTTAAAGAGTAACTTGCTTATTTCTCTTAATAAGCTAGTAATTTTACTTCTTAAATAGCTTTATTAGGTTAAATCTAGCATAAGTAGATAAAAAGCTTTACAAAGTTTTAGAGTCTAAAAGGTTTTTTAAGTGAAAAATGAGTTTGACAGTTTTTAGTTTAAGGTGTGTTTGATATTACTAGTTTTTGACTCTTAAAGTCAACACATTCCTGTCAAACTCTTTTGTTTAGTTGAGTGTGGTTACATAACTAAGTTTAGAACAAGTTTTAGAGGTTAGGGTTTATTTTTACAAAAGTTAGGGTTTAAATTCTATCATTCAGCACCAGGACAGTTTTAAAGCTGAGATAGTATTAGATTTTAAAGAATTTAAAAGCATTTTAGAGATCAAGGTTGTTTAGTGTTGACTTAGATTCATTTAATTACAAGTGAGCTTAAAAATTCTAGCTTATATCTTTGTTACTTGCACATTGCATCAGCAAAGCCATTTGCATCAGCAAAGTCACAGCAACTAGGGTTCAACATAGGTCTTTCCCAATTTTCACTTTTAAGTTTTTCATTTCCATTGAAAAATTAGGAATACTTTTACTTAGGTTGAGCATAGATAGCTAGAGTAGCTTATTCCTAAAGTTTCAGCATCTAAATTTCAGAATTAAGCTATTTAGCTTAAGTGAAAAAGCTCAAAAAACTGTTTCATTAAACCTTGCATTTATTTCAGCTTCATATCTTTCTAAAATTGTTAAACATAGGTTATTATTAGTTTAGATTCCTTTAATACACATCTTAAGCTTCAATAAGCTTCTTTTAGTTTTAATTTTCATCAAGTATTAAGCTCTCAATAAGCCAAAATCCTAAAAAGTCCTAAAAAAGCTACTTTCTGTGACAGAAACTTATTGCTTATTTTTCAGCTTATTCTTTGGTCTAAAGTTCAAAGTGTCTTTATTAAAGTTGTAGGGAATAAGCTGGTTGTCAACTTTGTAGTTTTGAGTTTTGGCTGAAAATCATTTTTTAGATAAGCTAAATAAGCTGTAATCGTAGGGTCTATTTGGTACTTTTCTTAAACTACAAGGTTACCCGTTTTCTCTTTAGTGTAAAATTTTCAATATTCGCCCGCCTACCCTATACTTTCCTTATTTACCATTTCTACCCTGTTCTTCTTATTAAATAGATTAGTTTTAATATTTTAGAATTTAGTTTAAATAAAATTAGGGTTAGTTTTATTGTGATAAAATTAGGGTTCAATTGAGGTTTTAAAATTAGGGCTTTTTGTTCTATAATTTTTCTGCACTTAATTAGTTTATAAAAAGCATTTTTCTATATTTTTCTCATTAAAGTTGTATTTTTTAGAAATTAAAATAGACTTTAGATAATTACTTTTTCTTAGAAAAATCATAAAAAATAGAAAAATAGTTGAAAAATTAAAATTCTTTTTGCATTAATTTTCATTTTAAATCTAGTATTTTTGAAAAATAAAAGAAAAATTTTAGTGTTAATTTTTAGAAAAAGTTTATTTTTGTTAAATCATTAAATCTTAAAAAATTCATAAATAATTCAAAAATTTATAAAAAATTCTAATTCTTTTTCCTAAAATTTTCATTTTCAATTTGTAATTTTTAGGTATTAAATTTGTTAAAAGTCGTGTTTTAGTTTTTAAATTTCAGTTTTAGCTCGCGTTTAATACGTTTTGTGCATTTAATTTTCGTGCTAGTTAATTGTTTTTCAATTCTTGCTATTAAATTTGTAGTGTAATCAACAAATCAAATATCCTTTACTATTCTAAACTCGAATCCGAATTATTCCTAAATTCTCAATTCACGATTTCGTTGGGACACGACCCGAGGATAAGTACTTCCCGGATAAAAATATACAAATTGTGTTTTATTTTGTGAGATTTCTACCTTTATATTTCTCTTGGTTGAGAAGTATTTTGGAAAGAATTCTTACGAGATTTATTACTATTGGTATATAAATTTGACTACACCACTTACACTATCCAGATATAAATGGGAACCTAAGTCCCCAATCAGAAATGTCAACACAAATGTTAGTATGCCTTTAGGAAATGCATCTAGAACTGCTAATATTTTGGAACCTATGACACCTAGGTGTTCCACTGTGTCCAATACTCCATTTTCTTCTAATTCTTTTGCAGCTCGTAGAGATAATGCTATTCATCATCAACTCTGGGTGCTCAAAGCACATGACCGGAAATCTCAAGCTTCTAACTAATTTTGTAGAGAAATTTTTAGGTACGGTGAAGTTTGGGAATGATCAAATAGCACCGATTCTTGGTTATGGAGATCTGGTTCAAGGAAAAATCACTATCAAAAGGGTTTTTACGTCGAAGGGCTGAATCATAATTTATTCTCTGTTGGTCAATTCTGTGATGCGGATTTGGAAGTTGCTTTTCGGAAGTCTACATGTTATATCCGAGATTTAAAGGGAAATGATCTTCTCACAGGTTCTCATAGGACAAATCTGTATTCCATAACTCTTCAAGACACATCCACTCCCAATCCAATTTGCTTAATGGCTAAAGCCACATCGTCTCAAGCATGGTTATGGCATCGTCGCCGCTATCATCTAAACTTCGACACCATTAACTTGCTTTCGAAGAATAATATTGTCACTGGTCTTCCAAAATTAAAATTCGTGAAAGATCATCTTTGTTCTTCTTGTGAGTTAGGGAAAGCAAAAAGAAAGTCTTTTCACACTAATACTACCCCAAGTTCCAAACGACGGTTACAATTTCTACACATGGACTTATGTGGTCCTATGCGGGTAGAAAACATTAATGGAAAGAAATATGTTCTTGTAATTGTTGATGACTACTCCAGATACACTTGGACTCACTTCTTGAGGTCCAAAGACGAAACACCTGCAGTTCTCATTGATTTCCTCACACTTGTCTAAAGATGACTTCATGCTCAAGTTAGAACAGTTCGAACTGACAAAGGCACATAATTTTTGAATAAAACTCTTCATGCGTACTTTGAAAAAGAGGGTATAAGACACGAAACATCAACTACTCGAACACCTAAACAAAACAGCGTTGTCGAAAGATGGAACTGTACTCTTATTAAGGCTGCTCGAACAATGCTAAGCGCCACTAAAGTTCCTTTGTTCTTCTGGGCTGAAGCAATTGCAATAGCATGTTTTACTCAAAACCTTTCACTTGTAATTCCTCTACATGAGAAAACACCTTACCACATCATCAATGCCCGAAAATCGTCAGTTAAGTTCTTTCACATTTTTGGCTCTCTTTGTTACATCGTCAGAGATGGTGAAAATCTTGATAAGATGAAAGAAAACGGTGATGCATGTATTTTTGTAGGGTATTCTACTCAGTCAAGAGCCAACAGGGTATTTAACAAGAGAACAAGAATAATAGTTGAAACCATTCATGTTAACTTTGACGAATTGCCTCAAATGGCGTCAGATCACATCAGTTCTGACCCTGTTCCACAATGTCCGACAACGGCACTTGAACATGACAGTTTAAGTCCCGGTCCCCAAAGTCAACAAAATGTTACTCAAACAGATGAGACAGTAACAACGTCAAATGAGATGGATTTGCTATTTAGTCCAATGTTCAATGAATTACTCAATGGAACTACTCCAGTTGTGTTAAAGTCTTCCGCTGTACATGCTGACGATGCTCCAGATAAACGTCAACATTAGAACACAACTCACTCTTCTACAATAACCGTTGTTGCAGCTAAACCTTCATTGAACATTTATACAACACCTCAAACTACAAATCAAGCACCAACTCAAGTACCAACTGTCACTGCCCCTGAGAACATTATTCAAGCAGAAACCAATACTGAATATGCACAAGTTGACGATGATGAATTTATCAACATCTTTAGTACACCAGTACAAGAACGAGGGGAGACATCGTCTCGTCATGTTGATTCGTCAAACATGCATACATTTTATCAACACCATCCTTCTGGACAACGTTGGACAAAAGATCACCCGTTAGAACAAGTCATTGGAAATCCTTCTCCATCAATTAGAACAAGACGTCAGCTAGAAATAGATGGCGAGATGTGTATGTTCACACTCACCGTGAGTCGAACCGAACCGAAGAACATCAAAGAAGCCATGGCTGATTCTGCATGGATTGAATCGATGCAGGAAGAACTTCACCAATTTGATCGATTAGATGTATGGGAATTAGTCGACAGACCACGTTGCAAAAATGTCATTAACTTGAAGTGGCTCTAGAAAAATAAACGTGATGAGGAAAATACTGTTATTCGCAACAAATCTCATCTTGTAGCTAAGGGATATGCTCAAAAGGAAGGAATTGATTTTGAAGAGTCATTTGCACCAGTTGCTCGGTTGGAAGCTGTCCGGTTGTTCATTACGTATGATGCACACAAATCATTTACAGTATACCAGATGGACGTTAAAACATCATTTCTTTATGGACCTCTAAAGGAAGAAGTGTACGTAAACCAGCCAGATGGATTTGTTGACCCATATCATCCTGACCAAGTTTACCGTCTCAAGAAAGCATTATATGGTCTCAAACAAGCACCAAGAGCGTGGTATGATGAACTCTCCAACTTCCTGGTATCCAAAGGATTCTCAAAAGGTTCTATTGATCCAACTCTGTTCATAACTAAACATAGGGAAGACATATTGCTTGTGCAAATTTATGTTGATGATATCATTTTTGGTTCTACGAACCTAAAACTTTCAAAATGATTTGAAAAACTAATGCACATCAAGTTTAATATGTCTATGATAGGGGAGCTAAATTCTTTTAAGGAATTTAGATCCACTAATCCCCTCGTGGTATCTTTATAAACCAAACTAAGTATGCTCAAGAGATACTTAAAAGGCATGGTATGACCTCATGTGATATCATTGGTACACCAATAGCTACAAAACACCTAGATGCTGACCTGAGTGGTACTCCGGCTGACCAAATGAAATATTGTAGTATGGTTGGAGCACTCATGTACCTAATATCAAGTACACCAGATATTATACATGCAACATGTTATTGTGCTCGTTATCAAGCCAAACCGATTGAGAAACATCTCACTGCGGTTAAGCGGATCTTTCGGTACCTTAAAGATTCCATTAACATGGGTCCTGGGTATCTGAAGGACACCGGTTTCGAACTAACTGCTTTTTCAGATTCGGATCACGCGGGATGTCTCGATTCTCGTAAGAGCATATCTGGTGGCATATAATTCATAGGTGGTGATAATTTAGTCAGCTGGTCTTCCAAAAAGCAGGACTGCACTTCAATGTCTTCGTAGAAGCTAAGTATGTGTCTTTATCTGCGTGATGCGCTTAAGTTCTGTGGTTGAGAACTCAGCTCACAGATAATGGCTTTCACTTTGATAAAATACCTATGTATTGTGATTCAAAGGCATCCATAGCCATCTCGTGCAATCTAGTCCAGCATTTCCATACCAAGCACATTGATGTCAGATATCACTTCATAAAGGAACAAGTTGAAAAGGGTATTGTTGAATTATTCTTTGTCGGAACTGAATACCAGTTAGCTGACCTATTTACTAAAGCTCTGTCAGAAGATAGGTTTAAGTAACTTGTCAGACGACTCAGTATGAGATGTTTGACTCCAGATGAACTGGAGGTTCTGGCAAACGAATCTGCTTGCTCTATCAAACATCAATTTGTGAATATATTTTTCTTCTCTATTTATTTTTGATTTATAAAAATTTTGAAAAAGAAAATACAAAAATATAAAAACAGAAAATTTCAAAAATACCAAAAAGAATCTTCTCGACATATCTCTTAAAATCGATAACATTTACGTACCTAGAAATGTTGATTCACATCGACACGGGTGTGTAAATGAAGTTCGAGCAAGAGTTTCAAATGCTTTCAAAACATGTCATTTCTAAATTTTCTAACAATGACTTATGCATATTTCAGTGCATAACTCGGTCCTGAAAGTAATAGGGTAGTGTACGCTCCAGTGCGCTTACTCTAAAATATAGAAGAGAAGTCTTATATCATGTGTTTTTAAAAATCGTTGAACATAATTTTCAAAAAAAGAAAAAAAACTTTCAATGTCAAATTGTCTACAATATACTTTGTGGTATTTTTCCATAAAAAGTAGTATTTGTTAAAATTATGTGTTCAATACTCCCTTCCTCGAATAAGTTTTAAAGAATTGTAGTAAGGAGAATGTCAATTTATGTGAATCAATTTCTAAAGGGGAGCTTTTTAATACAAAGCCTTTTAATGTGTTGGGTACATCTCATAAATGTCAATTTTATGTATCCAAACACATTTTGTAAAATTAAAATGTTAAAACTTAATGTCAATTAATAGTATACACTATCCACTAAGGCATCTCACTCCGTCTTCAACATTGTGTGGTGTCATATCATTTTTTTCATTCCAATGTCAAGTTTTTAATAAATCTTGGTATCCCACATATACTGTTGAAGGGGAGCTATCTGGAAAATGAATTCATGCAATATCATGGTATAATTTTTCTCCCCATG
>BQNB010034592.1:0-32714 GCA_026074375.1 Tanacetum coccineum
TTTAATCCCAAGCAAAACCCGAGCCCGGGTCCTAGTTAAATATCCCACGTGTCGTAGGGATATATATAGAGATATTTTTATAAGAAAATATCTAAGAAATCACAAATATCTAAAAATCTAAATATCTATTTTTCTCTCATCTCTCTCTTCTCTCTCTCTACACGATCCTCTCTCTTTTCTAGTCTCTAGTTCAATTTGTGTTGTGATTATATGAAGTGAAGTATTAATCGGGATCCTACAGTAAAAGTGTGGCGCACAAAGATATTTGTGCGACGTACTTGGTGATTAAATGCGAGGGAATTAAATGTTTAGTGGAGAAGTGCGACGCACAAGAGAATTTGTGCGGCGTACTTAAGGTATTAATGCAATAGCATTTAAGTCTTTATTTATTCTTCACGTCAGATAGAAAGTGCGACGCATAAAATAGTAAGTGCGGCGTACTTGTAGAGTTAATGCTAAATTTTGACTAAGTCTTTAATTTCATTGACTTGAGGAGAAGTGCGGCGCATAATTGGTAAGTGCGGCGCACATTTGCACTTTAGAGCTTGAACTTTATCTTTTCTTGGATATTTATTTCCTTAGCATATAAATACTTGATCTTTGTTGTGTTTGAGCTCAGGATATCTTCAAGTGAACTTGCAAGCAATTCATGCTATTAAGTATCGAAAGTTCACGAGAAATGATTAAATATATACAAATAACGCCACCGAAAACATGTATAATTTGGGCGTTATCAGTAGTCACTCGTAAGAATCTTTATTAAATGGAATTTGAACTCAAATGGAAAGCCGCCGAATTGGCATACAAGGTGAAGAAGGAAAAAAACGCGTAATAATCAAATGTAAAGAATTGAAGCTTCTCACGATTAGCACCGACAGTTTTCCAGATGACCAAGCCTTCCTCATCAACATGAAAAAAGAAGAAATAATGAAAAAATTTCGACGCAATTAGTCGTCTTCATTAAATTTGTTATTTTTCATATGTTTTTAAAGTTCTGTATCGTATTTTTATTTGAATCAATGAAATGTAGTTTGTTTGAAGAAATGAAAAAGAAAATAAAATGGTGGATGAGGCTCAAATAACATATGAAGTGAATGTTATAAATGTGATGTGTCGTTGTGTGGTTTATATTTTTATAATTCAAGTTTTAAATTTATATTTTGCAGGCTTAACAAAAAACAACACTTTAACAGGTATGTACCCGGTCGGTGGTATATTCGTGGTAAGTAGGGTGCCGAACACTTGAAGCGAGGTTAAATGTCTCAATTTATTAATATTTTAGTTATCTAATCTAAGTTAATTCTGATCTAAGTCAAACCTATGCTAATTCTATGTTAGTTCTAATCCTAATTCTAACAGGTAAAGGGGGGTTTTTAGCCTGAGAGACTGGTACGGGTTTGGTGGTGACTACAATCAATTCAAGATACTTTAACCCACGCAAGCAAATTAACAGAAGATAAAAGAGCGGTCAAGCCTTATAATAAAAAACTGTATTAGCCATCATTAATCCGATTAGAAGTTGGTTTGCTTATTCAGTGCAATGATTACTTATCTCGAAGTGGCATATCATTCTTAGACTTAAGCGGGACTTCATTCTAAGACCTAGATACATTAATTCTGTCACAATTAAAGCATCCGCATAAAGCATCCTTATTTGCTGATTATAATTCATCTTAGGGATTAAAGCAATGGTGATCTTGATAAACCCTAGCTCATAGAGACTTTACCCACTTACTGCTTAATGTCAATTTATACTCTAGTAGTCCACTTGTCCAACTATCCAATGGAATCAGAACGTTATTTGTTGAATTATTAGGTTCACCTACTAGTTAACTTGTTCCATAAACCAAAGGCAATACCCGTTAACTAGTTAAGCCAGAAGCGTATCCTTAGCACGAATTTAGCAGGACAATATTTATGATCTTATGATTCTAGATGTATAAATTACTATATGGAGAGCTATCCTGGCATCTAGATTACTTGGTCCATATCATTAGATCCAGTTGAATGATAGGTCGTATATTTAAGCACGTAATCAAGTATCATATGATAAACATAATCAATAATTCAACGATAAATTAAGAAATCGAGATATAAACAAAACCAAACATTCAGATCTTCATAATAATGGCTAATACCCAAAGGTATTAGCCTTCAAACCTCATAATTAATGCAAGAGTAATGGCTTAGCCAAGGCAAACTAACCGAGTTAACTAATGATACCAAAAACTGAATGATTACAAAAGTATAAGAAATTACACATTGTCTCCTATGGATTGGAATGCGTTGCAAGACCTCTTCTGCTCTTTTTCTCCTCTGAAAATCAACTTTTGTGGTTTAGGTATCAAGAATATGATTTAGCACACTTAAAACTCGTTTTTGAGTTTTGTATTTATAGGGTCTGGAGTCGGTGTCGATACGGCGTATCCAATGTATTAGATACGGCGTATTGGGGTTTCCTGGAGTAGGGGCCACGTTTGATATCTTCCAGAATATTTACATACTATATCTCCAATACGGCGTATTGGTCTTCACTGGATACAACATATTGATCATGTGGTCTTTGGTGAGTGCAGGCACGGATACGCCGTATCTTTCTTGATGGATACGGCGTATTGGTTGTCAGAATAGTTAATCTTCAAAATATCTTCGTTTAAGCTCTAGAATGCGTGCCTTTTGCTAATATTCACCAAGTACTCTGTAATTACTGCAATTCTCAAATACAAACGATTAAGTAACCATTATTTGCAATAATTATACAAAATGGGTTAATTACATGGGATAAATGATGTTATAAAATAGACGTTATTTGATGTCATCATGACCCAAGTCCCAATGATGCAAATGTTGAATACTTACAATTCTATGAAAAAGACATTGAAGACCGTTTGAAGCATCGGGATCAGATGATACGTTGTTCTATTATAAGTACACAACCAAAACTTACGAAATAGGAATATGAAAACACTCCAAATCACTCAACTAATATATAGTGGCTAAAAGGTAACTAATCAGCTCAATTGCTCGGTCGTGACGAGTATTCTATCATAAGCTTGGCAAGGATACACATCTCCACCGCTAAAGCTAAGGAGTAACAAGTTTATAAAGGCAAATATAGGTTTGTATGAGAAGGCTTAGGGTTGATTACTCTAACTAATCTTTATTGTTACCAATATTCTAGGAGGGTGACAAAGACCACACATACACACGTAACGATGAGATGACACATGTGATACTCACTCCCACTTTGAATTAGCTAATGTAGTAGGATAATAGTAGGAGTAATATAAGGTATGGATCTTCTAACTTTCACCAATAGTAATAAACCAACAAGGCAGCTGAGACATGCATACATGGCGTAACAAACGGAATAAACATGCATGCTCAATCACATCCTCATTCGCGTAAAATACCTTGGTTTATGATCTAGGAAGGGAATTTAAAATTGTTGTTAAAGAAAAATATAAGAAACAAATTAGATTAGTGTCTAAATACAAGTTGCTAGACACTTTTTCTCGACCGTTACCATGATTAAAGACACAATTATATTTACATTGTCTTGATCATTGATCATAATCTCATCCTAAGTTGGCGTTCTCGTAACGGTCAACTTACACAATCATCTCTATACTTTACTACTGTGTAAGGCAAGTTGGCGGATATCTTCACTTTATTTAATACTCTACATCGGTTGATTTTGTATCAATGATTAATCGAGTTCTTCTTTGTAATTTTTTCGGTTGTGCAAAACGATTAAATTCTTCAACTTCCCTTCCTTTTTTTGTGTTGTGATTTTTCTATTTTTTCGTGGAGATTATTTTTTTCAACACTATACTATGAAACTCAGTGTAGTTTCACCATCTTTACCGTTCAATAATTATGTTTTCATCCTGCGTAATTCTTGTTCTTCGGACGTACATTAATTGCGATGGAGTAAATATATATGAGTTTTGACTTATATGTAATTACCATTTGCGATTGTGCTAATTTATATCCAACCGTACACCTATATTGACACAAGGACTGAGATAAGCAACTTTACACTTTAAGCAACTTAGCAACTGTAAAATAAACTAATCTAACGGGTAGGCTAAGTGTAACGAAAACAAATAATTGGTGTAGTTCCTAAAAGGATTGGCTTACGGGTTGTTCTAGGGTTCTTACTCTTAAAAGGAGAATAAACAAAGCATTTATAGGGCGGTTAAACTAACCAATGTGTAGTTAGTTAATATGCAAATGTAAAGGCGATTTGGAAAGTAATTCTAAAATTTTTCCGTTTAAAACAAGTTACTCCATCTTAAAACAATCTTTTTTATAGTACTCCTTATTGCGGTCTCGATTAGATTATACCAAGCCAAGTTTAAAGTCTTCACTTCATCGACACGCTCATATTTTTGTGGAATTGATGTAAACATTTGGAAACGGATATGGTTAATCCTCCACATTTTCTAACAAGGGTTATTGGTGTGCGCAGGGTTTTTGTATTCAAGTAATTTCACAAAAGTATGCTTGAATTTTTTTTAATTTGAGCATAATTTAAGCATTTTAATGTGAAAAATAGGACAAGTAAACATTCTAATTCCATTCTCCCACTTGAATTATACAACATCCTCGTTGTATAGATAAAACATTAAATACGGGAATCAAAAATAATTAGAATGAGAAACTCCCCTGATATTTGTCGATAGATTCTCTATGTAGAGTTTATTGAGCAAGAATTCATGTTGAATAGCCGTCTTGAGGTTTCAAGACTCCAACACTTCAAGAACTTCATATTTGTAAATTCTCCACCAATATTCGATGATATTTCTTTCATGAGGTCCTGTGTAAAATAGGAAAAATATGCAAAATCCTATCTTGGTAACTATGGTTAATTTAAACTAAACTAAACAAACTAAATACAAGTCAAACTGACGAATACGCCGTATCATGTACATGAATACGCCATATTGCCATAACTGACAATAATGTTTTTTAAGTGCATAAAAAGTAAAGACTGATAACATCTAGACAATCAATACGTCGTATGGTATGAAGCGGATACGCCGTATTGATGTCCGGGAAGACAAAATTGATAAAATTAAATAACATTCCTGGTTGTCTCCCGGGAAGCACTTTTGTTTAGAGCGAAGTTGATGAGGTGTCATTTTATACACTTTTTCAGGGTCGTTTAACCCCCTAAATCGTGCATTTATGCCCAAAATAGGTAATTAATTGTTCCTTTTCAGGTATTCAGCATTTGGAAGGCATTTGGAGGAAATACACGTGACTTGGGCTCATTTGGAGAAGAAACGGACAAGATTACGGACCTACACCAACATCTCTCAAGAGTTTCTACTCAGAGGCTGACACGTGACGCCGTCATAAATCCCACCATGACGGTTTCACAATATTTCATGACGGCGTTAGGTCGCACGACCCAACCCAAGATCTAGAATATTCTACTCATGGCGGCGTCACGATTAAAACGCGACGCCGTCACAGCGATTTTCCTATATATACAAATCCGTTTTTAGGATTTTAAGTGTGTAACTTTAGAGTAAAAGAAAGGGACAAACCTTAGTTCGTTTAGCAGCTGTTAGGGACGATTTTAGGGCCTTAAAACCCTATTGTACTTCCTTCAATTCATGTTTTAATCAAGTAAGATGATCTTAATCATCCAATATGTCTATGTGTTGTTTGATTCATTATTGTTCTTGCTTTATCTTTAACATGCTTGGCTAAACCTTCCATTGTGTTTATTTATGATTGTATGAAACCTAGAATGTAGATCTTAGTGGTGTTGTTTTTTGTGATGAATATGCATGTTAGGTCTTAGAAAACCATCTTTTATCTGTATTGCTGTTGATATGTCTAGGAAAACATGATTGTGTAGAAAGGATACCATTGGGTAACAGTCTTCATACTACTTTGCCCCTTATATGGTTGATCCACTCTTAATATATTTCAAATGCATTTAATATACTCTTAGAGGCCTTGTAATAGTCTTCATACTACCTTACTTGTGCGTTGCCTTAACGGAATATTAAATAGACGGCGGATTCGTTTAATTCGTTCATGACTTAGGAAATAATTACATAGATCATCACAAGTGTGACAAAGCAACAACACTAGGAGAAGCAATCTAGGGAGTAATACATGATTAAATGAACACAATCTTTTATTATATTGTTATTACCGGTAGCTTAGTTTATTATTTAGCTTAATAGCTAAAACCAAACCAACCTCTCAAACATATGATTTACTGCTTTCATACAAAATAAAAATACAAAACTAATATTCTCTCAACCCTTAGAATTCCGTTAGACCGTGATCAAGCCTTCCTAACCTATTCACCTAGAGAACGATAACAACCTCCGAGTCTTGCCTATACTACACTACAACGATTAGGTATACTGCCTAGGGAGTTGTAAAACTTCTTGTAGAAGTCCCTTACGACAACCGCAACAAGTTTTTGGCGTCGCTGCGTGAGGAATAGTTAGATTTTGATCATAGTTTAGCTTAGTTCTACTTGCTTGAATCTTGTCAAGTAAGATTTAATTTCCGCATATTAGCTTTCTCGTAGTCTATCTTTTCTTTGTTTTAATTGTTTCGTAACCCATTCTCGTCAACCACCATGGGAGACGAGAATCCTATCCGCACTCTAGGAGACTACTCCAAACCTAGCCACGAGGGCTATAAGAATATCATCGAGCTCCTCGCAAGGAACAACGTGGTACCTCTTCGATCCGACACCATCCGGTTGATGCAAAACGGATGCTCATTCCACGGACTTCGGTCCGAGGATCCAAAGAAACACCTTAAAGATTTCCTTAAACTTGTAGATTCACTTTACCTTGATGGTGAAAATAAGGAAAGAACGCGCCTGAATTTATTTCAATTTTCCTTTCGCGATCAAGCTAGCAATTGGCTTTAACATCTTTCAGCAAGATCCATCACTACATGGGAGGGTCTTACTACCCGATTCCTTGCTCAATTCTTTCCACCGGGAAGGACCGCAAAACTCCGCAATGATATCCTGATGTTCCAACAACATCATGGAGAATCTTTATCCGAAGCATGGACTCGTTTCAAAGACTTACTACAAAAAGTCCCTCATCATGGCATCAACCTTTGGCTCCAAGTCCAAATTTTTTATGACCATGTCAATCCTGTCACAAGACAAACCATTGACCAATCGGCCGATGGTAAGCTTCGTGACTGAAACGCCGAAGAATCCTGTGCATTATTAGAGGACCTCGCCCTCTATGACAACGAAAGTTGGAACGACCTAAGGGATTTTGCTAAGCGGGTCAAGGCAATCGCTTTGCCTCAAGATGTCCCGAGTACATCTGATCGCCGCCTCATCGAGCTTGAAAATCAGGTCCAACGCTTGATGGAAGCTCATCTTGCTCCGATACAACCTACCCACGTGAACAAAATCACTACCTCATGTAAGATCTGCAGTGGTCCCCATGACACTCACTATTGCATGGAAGATCCCGAACAAGCCTTTGTTGAAATACCCATCCTCGCGTACTGATGAAGCAGGAGGTAAGTGGTATACTTTCAAGCCGGAGCAAAACAATCGTGGTGAAACCTATAATCTATCATGGAGAAGTTACCCAAACCTTAGGTGAAGACAACCCCAAATTCTCAAAATAAGTTTTCAAACCCACCTAACCGGTTCTAACCCAACGGTTCAATCCTAAACCGTTCTTTCAACAACAATCCTCAAAGCTTTAACAATTATCAAACCTTGAAGGATTGGTATCTAATTTCATGGCATCTCAAGACGCTAGATTATCCAAGTTTGAAGCCGATTTCAAACAACAGCAAAGCGAGATGACCAACAAAATCGACACAGTGTTGAAGGCCATCACCGATCTAATAGCGGGAGCACTACCTAGCGATACGGTCAAGAACCCAAAACTGAGTACTACCTCAGTTTTTTCTGCTCATTCTTGCCTGACAATTGATCCTCAATGCTCATCTCACCCTTCCACTTCAATCAATGCTATCATGGTACATTTCAAGGAGGCAACCATTTCCCAAACAAGCCTGCGGCGACCCAAGATTAAAATCAAACAACAACAACCTGAAGATCTCGAACCAACTCTTGAAGATGAATTCCAGGATTTGCATCTTAACCTACCGGTTCTTGAAGTCCTAGCTCACGCTTCAATCTATAACGCCATATTAGATAAATACGTAGAGAGCTTAAAACTAGGCAAAAACGGATCAGCATTCGTCCAAGGAGAAATATCTACGAAAATGGAAGACCCCAAACTATTCACTCTACCTTGTAGATTAGGGGACACAAAACCTTTCGACACCTTGGCTGATCTAGGATCATGCGTGAACATAATCCCACTTTACCTATTTAAAAAGCTTAACATCGAACTGTTATAAGAAACTAACCATGTTTTTGGATTGGCTGACGGAACCAAATCCTACCTCGTTGGGATTGTTAAAGACGTAGAAGTCCACATAAGAAAACTAAAACTATTAAATGATTTCTATGTGATCGATATGAAGGACCCCGATACCCCTTTGCTAGTAGGAAGAGGATTCCTAGCTACCGCCAACGCAGTTATAGTTTGTAGGATGGCCAAAATAGCGGTAAGGGAAGGAATCACTAGGTCGGTATTCGAAGTAAAAGGAGTAGACTTAGGTGAGGAGGAAGCACCTTATTAGACCACACTTGGAAAAAGGGATTCATACAAACCACGACCTTGCTCGGATGGAATAGGTGCACGAACCCCTTATTATGCTAGGAAGGACTTCTTAGACTGCCATTTATCCTGAGAATGGGAAATTGCTAGAGATGCTGAGCTCAATCCTTTTAAGGATAACTTAGTGTTTAGGAGGATGGTAGAATTTTTCGAAGCCATACCCATTAACCTTAAAAGTAATATGTGGGAATCAGAGGACCTAATTAAAAAACCCAATTAACTGGGACAAACCACCCAAAAACAAAGATGAAGCATGGCATGCCAAGATTAGACTAATCGACCCAAACGAAGAGGAGTTTACCAAAACCCTATAGTCAATCCCCACCATTAGGAAGCTCTCTGAAAGAGAAAGTCCAAAGGAAATCATCGACTTGGACCACTTCTAAGACACGTAGGAACGTGTGACTTCGAGTCTAGCTACAAGACTCGTGAAATAAAGAAAAGCGCCTTTTGGGAGGCAACCCAATATTTATTTTTCCCGCACATTAGGAGTGTCTTATGTTTTATTCTTTTCATTTTATTCTATCATGTTCGAATTCCAATCTTGTAATCATGCTTTGTTTTGTTTTTAACCTCGTCTTAATTTCAATCAAAGGTATTTTGCAAATAATAAGTGTAAGGGAATTTATCCTATTTTTGAACCAAGTTCAAGCATGTTAAATAATTTGTTTAGATTAATTCGCGTCAGTTTCGTGTTCATATGAGCTAAAGTACAATTGTCAAATCTTAAATTTATATGGCAGCTAGCTATGTTGTACTAGGAATTAACTTATGGAATTCTAAAAGTGCAGGAAATTTTTTCATCAAAAACAATAATTTTGTTTTCCTAGAGCGTGGAGACGGCGTATGATTTACACACGACAGCGTCACATGACACCTGTAAGGGAGTCAGGATTTTCCTGACGGCGTAAAACGCTCCACGGTCAAAAAACTTTCAAGTTTTTAATTATTTTTGAAATTAAAACTTGCACAACATTTAAAATATGTACTTTTCTTTTATAAACCTGCAAAACCATAAGTTTGATAATTCTCTCATTTTATCTTTACTGCTTTATCAGATAGGAGGTCAAACCTTAAATTCATTTGTATATTTGTATATCGCACATTTTATGCTTAGGTATTAGTTTGTCTTTGTCTATTGATTTACAGGGTATATTTGATGAGAAAGAAGCTTTGGAAGTACTTAGGAAGTCGCTATGTGGACGTTCTTGGCGGACGATTTAAACGGTTATCACATGTTTCTTCTATATTTATTGAGCAATACCAGTGGGAGTATTAGTTTCTTTTCTCCTTATTTTCTTTTCCTTTAAGGAACACTGGAGGACAATGTTCAGAAAGTGTATGGGGGAAAAATAAGTACTCCAAGCATTAGAATATCTATTCTTTATTTTGCCATTTGCCTTGTTCCTTAAAATGATGGGTAATATATCAAAACATAGCATAAGAGGTAATTTTCACTGGTACAAAAACTGGATTTCGTCACACATGCTGTTTTTTGAACGGCCACACAGTCAGATATTTATGTGACTAAATGTACCAGAATAAAATAAACAGCCACACTTGAACTCATTTTGTGTGACCATTTCGGAATTTCATTGTCACACATTTGAATATTTATGTGACTAGAGGTAACTGGTAATTTTTTGTTGATTATTTAGTCACTTATAATTTGGGACGTGTGACAGATACAATTAAGTTTGAAACATTAGTCACACTATATATATACATATGTGACAAATATATGTCACACAATTGAACAGTGTGACCAAAATCCATATATGGTCACATGAAGTAATTGTGTATGTGGCTAAATCATATAGTCAAGTTTGTCACACATTATTTAAAAGTGACTGCTATTTTTTGCTGAATATTTAGCCACATATGAATTTGAAATGTGTGACAACTGAAAAGTAAGTTTGAAGCATTAGTCACGATATACATTTAAAAGTGACAAATATATGTCACACACTTGAACAGTGTGACCAAATGTCATATATGGTCACACTAAACCATAGACATACATGATTAAGTGTAACCAAAATTTGATACATATGGTCACGTAAGTTAATATGTGTGTCTAAAGTTTAGTGTGTGTTTGCTTGCCAAAACCTAATGTAAATGGCGGGCTTTAAAATTTTAATTTTCATCTCAAATTTTCATTCTCATTTCACCAAAATTTTCATCCAATTTCAACTTTTTTCAGTACACAAAACCCAAACACAACCCGGGAATATCCAATTTCAATTTCAACTTTTTCAGTACACAAAAACCAAACACAACCATTCTTCATCCCCACCTCAATCACACACACTGTGCCATTGCTCTTCCTCCATCCATCATCTACTCCTCGATTCAACCACCACCGCAACGGCTAATGGTGAGTCATATCCATTCCGTTTTGTACCTCTAAATTTTTTATTTAAACTCAGTTTTAGATATGTATGTGTTAATTTTGGGGTTAATTTATATTTTACTTTTTTGGACCGGTTGTTCACTTAATCTATGTATTTATATTGTTACTTTGAGGCTTAATTGAAACTTTAGGATAATTGTAGATTTGATTGCAGAGACGTCATTCATATTTTTGTTATTATTTTTTAACTTATCTAGGGATTGTGCTAAGTTTGTCTGCTTTAGCTTACGGATAACTACATGATTTATTCTCTATGGTTCTTGCACCAGGGAAATGTGGTTCTAGTGCTGGCATATGTCTCTTGTATTCATAAAGGTTTCTAGATTCGAAAGTGTTTGTTATGTTCATGGGGGGTTTACATGTGTTCATGGCTAATTTAAACAATTAAAATGTTTGTTGTGTAAGTATATGTTTGTACTTATGGCTCTGATTTTGTTAACTGCCCAAAACATTTACTAATCTTGAGTAAATGGTTAATTTGGTCTCAAACTATATCAATGGCACTTAATCTTTGACTAGTTCTTGCGTTTGTTTGAGTGTTACACTAACTAATGATACACTTCAATATGTTTGGTGTTACATTAATTACTTGTTACACTAACTTAAGACTGCAATGTTCTAGGAAATTGAAGGGAGTACAATTATAGAACACAAAGTCGATGGAGGTAGTACAATCTTATTATACACCAGCTGCTAGAGGAGTCATCCCAACTATGGAGGTAAGTGTTATGTATATGATCTAATTTGTATGTGTTTACAAGGCTTGTTGGGGAGTGGAAACATTGGTTGTTTTTGTCTGTGCGTCTACTCATGGCTGTAAAGGGTCTAAAACATTGACTTACCTTAACTAAATGGTTGATTTGTTATTTAAAATGCTTAATTTGGTCCCAATGAATATCAGTAGACTTTTATCTATGACTAGTAGTTGCATTTCAACCAATTATCGACTAACTTATTATAAGCTTGCAGACATAATGGTGCTGTTCTAATTACTTGGTACTTTAACCTTAAGTCTGACTTGAGGATGATTTGGATTGCTTATCAACCATCATATTATACGTGCAAGTTGTTTATCTTGATTAATTGGTACTTTAATTACTTGCCTAATGTGTCTGCATTTTTTGGAACTGATTCTGCAATTACAAATGGTAAAAACAACAAAAATTCATTAAAATGAGCCTTATATTGAGCAACAGTTGCAGCTTGATAAGGAAAAGTTACCAACTATTTTTAGCTTCTAATTTAACTTACGATATATGTATGATTTTGTTTAGCATAATGTGATTTTGTGAATTAATATTACATCGCCTTCTATGTTTTATCTCACTTGCAGCGGCACAAACATAAGATGTTCCAAATCCACAACCAATCAGGTTATCTTTAGTTTTGGTTAGTTCTAATCGTGCTTTCTGTTATATCATTACTTCTTTTGTGAAAATTTTGGTTACTTCTAATGGTGCTTTCTGTTACTTATGTGCTAATCCATATTAGAGTTAATGCATGGCCGTAAAAACCTTGCATTGAACCTTACAAAATGACTTGTTAACAAAGAAGACGGTCATTGTTTTCATGTATCCGAAATGTTTAAAAAAAATGTACACCTTTATTAGATTAATCAGATAATCAAATTAAAAAACAGCAAGCTTGTAAAGCATGCAAGTTTGATATTTTCACCATTGGATTGCTTGATAGGTGCTTATGCGCAAGTTTCTATAAGTAAGTATGCACGTTTCCATCAACCACTTATTGCTATGATTAATCGCAAATAAACCTTATGAAACTATACCTTCACACTGTTTTCTGCTAAGGACTGTGCATTCGCCACCAACTGCGCCTTTAAGTTCCTGAACAAAAATAGATATCTCATCAAAGTCAAGAACATAAATATGTGCTGACAAATCAAGAGAAGGGTGGGAGACAGTAATTGGCCTTTTCAGAGGTTTTCCAATCTTAACATCAATACATGTTGGCACTAAATTTCCTATATCACCTAAAGCACGTGTGGTTCTTCTTTCACCACTTAGCTCTGGACTATCAGCAAATTCCCAAGGTATGCTATCTGTTTATCTGTCTGCAATCTGTCCATTTTTTAGCATATATAACAAAATTACTAGTTTTTGGCTATCTGATCCTAGTGAACCAAATGAAAAGCATTTTGCAAATTTTAACTTAAAAAATATAGTAATATTATTTTTTTCTTCTTGTGTCTTAGGTTTCACTGTGTCACATGGCATGCCGAGTTAGAAATGGAGTTGGGGGTCTAGAGGAGGTAACGTTTCTTTACAAATTGACACTTGGTGCCTGCCCAAAAAGCTATGGTGTCAATGTTGCTCGTCTAGCAGGTAAATCTCTTGCTCTCCTTATGAATTTGTGTCACAAACTGTAGTACCCTGCTGCTTTTTTTTCTTTACGCTATATTAGCTATTTTCAATTCTGTTCTTTATTATCTACATTGATCTAAGTGATTAACATAACGCATTGAGGTGTGGCTTCAGGACTTCCTGATAATGTCCTACAAAAAGCTGCATTTGCCTAGCTTATTATAGGGCTGCACTTAGCCTTTTGGTCTTTAAAAATCCTTAAAAAATCCAAAAAGCCAAACCTGCTTATCTGGATTCTAGCTTATTCTGTTATTGAAAATGCTTATTTTCTGTTGAGGTATGCTTATTAAGTTTAGTTTAAGCCATTTTAAGCTTATAGGGGTTTTAGTCTAGCTTATAGAAGCTTATAGAAGCTTACATTAATGCTGCCAATATGATATTAATACTGCTCATGGTTAATACTGCTCAACATTAATGCTGCCAATATGATATTAGTGCTGCCTGTTCGTAGTTATTAATGCTGCTTATATATTAGTGCTGCTGGTTCTTTGTTAATACTGCTATTGGGATTAAGGGAAATTAATGCTGCTAATATATATGTTAATACTGTTCTAGTATATTAGTGTTGTTAAAGAAGTTTGTGCTATTGCAGTACCTTCGATTGTTATTTTTAATAATATTGCTGGCGTTTTAAGTGTTTTCATTGGGCCAAGGGACAATCATGTGACGTTGTAGCTTACTTTTTATTACATGTATAGATAGATTCTTTTATCAAGTCTAGAATTAGAATGTTGTGATAGTACACTTTGCTTCTGTAACTAACTTCAGTTATGTCATCATTGACAGGTATTTACACTAAGGTAATTATCAATATTTATATGCTAAAGATTAATCGTATTATATGCAGGATCAATAGTCTAAACTTTACCATATGGAGTTGCACAACTATTATTAGTAGTACGAATTATTATCGATGTGTTGTAGAAGGTACGAATTCATAATTCATATTATATCTAATACTACAAGCTACAATCATACATGACAATAAAGATTATATATCTGTTAAATTAGTTCAGGTCTAAATTTGTCTGCAAGCACAGTTCAGGTCCAAAGGTTTATGTGATGTCTGTCAGTTTGGTACATATATGAAACTGTTAAAGGTACATTCTTTTTCTTCGTACAAACTTTGTTGTCGGTCTATTTTCACTTTGAGAAACAGAGAATCACTAGGTATGAAAGTCTATGCGTTCATTATTATGCTTGCTGTTTGCACATTAGGTTTAGGTCATGGTTGCATTTTCACCTTGACTGCAATTGCCAAATAGGAGTGTAGCTCATATGGTAGAGCGTTCGCATTGCATGCGAGAGGCACGGGGTTTGATTCCCCGCACTTCCAAATTTTTTCATTGTGTGACTAAATATTACAAAACGCCACACAAACTTAAAATTCATGTGACCATTGGATGAACAATAGTCACACAAAATACACATTCACTTGACTTTAAACAACATATGGTCACACTTATTAACACTTTTGGCCACTTTTTGTTAACTTGTATGTGACTGAATTAAAAAAAACATGATTTGTGTGACTAAATATTACAAAACACCACACAAACTTAAAATTCATGTGACCATTGGATCAATAATAGTCACATAAAATACACATTTACTTGATTTTAAAAAGCATATGGTCAAACTTATTAACACTTTTGGCCACTTTTTTTCAAATTATATGTGACTAGCTCAAAAAAAAACAACACCCGCTGTGTGACTAAATCATCACAAACGTCACATTTATTATATATTCATGTGGCCACAGGACGGGAAATAGTCACACAAAATACACAATTACTTAAATAAATCATCTCAAATGTCACATATATTATATATTTATGTGGCCAAAGGACGAACAATAGTTACTCTCAAAAACCATTCGTGTGACTATAAAGTGTTTACGGTCACTAATACTGATTAATCCAACAAAACTTGTGCCTAATTTGTCACATATATTCGGGTTTTGGTCACTATTTTTCAATGGAAATAGCCACAAACTCCCTAACGTCACCGTATGTGACCTACAGTGGCATGACCTTTAGTGACAAACACCCAAAAAAACACGTGTGACCATATGTATATCGTCACACATTTTTGAAGTGATCAATACTAGTTTTTGTACCAGTGTTACCAACTTGTACAAGTCTTCCAAATCTCCTCTGTCAAAACTTTTGAGCATATGACTGAAGACTAAGTACATCTGAGACTTTCTATCAGCTCTCACTATTTGATAATAGTTCTTTCCTTCTTTGTGGATCTTCCAGTCAACAATGGTTGGAGGCTTAGTAGCTAAAGGTACAACATCAATTGCAACCTCTTCTTCATCTGGAATGACTTTCATTAGACTTTGAAGCTCTGCTATGTCTTTATCCTCATCCACCTTCTGCTTCTTAGTACTCTCTTTTTCTAACTCTTCTCCTGCTCTCTTTGAACTACCTTCCACCAAGTATGTTGTGAAGTCAACAAATGTATTCACCCTCTTGAAAGCTCTGTCAAACATCTTCTGAATAGAATCAAAAGATTTGTTCTTTAAGTCTTTGAGCTTCTTTCCTTCCATATTCTTTAGGTAAGTACACATGATTTTTCTTTGTTGAGCTTGGGTTGGTGGTTTGTTCCTTTGCTCTTCTGCTCTGTTAGCTGCAAAATGCTTTCTTCTTTTCTCTAAGAGTTGTTGAAATAATTTTGCATTTTATTCAACAGACAACTCTTCTTGCTCCTCTATTTGCAGTCTTTGAGCCAATTCATGATCAGCCTCAATCTTAGCCTGAATATCATCCTATTCTTCAGTCAAAGCAATATTGGCTTCATTAATCTTTTCTTCTTTAGCTCTGGCAATTGTTTCCTCTTTATCAATCTATGCTTGTAATTTAAGTGCAATCTCTTCATCAAGCTTGAGTTGATCTTTCTTCTTCAAAGTCTTCTCAGGTTTTACCAATATTCCTTTCACTTTGTCCTGTGATAGACCTTTGTCTTGCAATTGTTGTGAAAATATAGTTGTTTTTTATTCACCTGGCTCTCTGAAAGCAATCCCTTTAGCTTTGGGTTTTGTGCTCTTTAGGTCAATTGTTGCAGCAGTACAAACTTGAGCAGCATCAACTACTTCTTCAACAACATTTTCATTTTGCCCTGCAACAAACACCTCTTCACCATTTAAAGTATCCACATCAAACATCTCTTTGTCAGCATCACCTTGAACACTAACAAGGGTAATGTCTTCATCTTCATCAATAGCATTAATCCTCCTCCCCTGTTTGGATGCATCCTTAATTTTCTTCAACACTAGAGGATTCTACCCTAGCTATAGCACCAACCTTTCTTAATCTTTTCAGCCCATGAGTTCTTGACCTCTTTTTCTGTTTAAGCTTCTTGACCCTCCTTTTCAAACTAGCAATCTCATTAGCTTGAGTGGTCTTTGTCTTCTCCAAATCAAGAACCTTCTTTTGTATATTGGTACATAGTTCCATCAATTCATTATGTTTAAGTCTATCCTCATCAATTTGAAGTGTGTTACCTCTTGCGAGTAGTAAATCATTGGAATATTTAGATACCTTCTCAAGCCTAGTTTGAGCAATAGTATCCCCTATGGTTTCTTGGCACCTGGGACCAGCACCTAAAGTAGTTCCTAGGGAACTATATTCATTAGGTGTTTCCTTGGATTGGGTCTTAGTTATGTTACCACTGTCATGCTCTGCTTCTAAGCTAGAAGCAGTAGTGGCAGCCCTCACCAAGCTGTCACCCAACTCCTTATGGATAGCCTCATCTGCTACATGTTCAGTAGGACCACTAGGCTGAGGTACATGTGTGTCCTTTCTCTTAGGCTTCCTAGGTTTTTGTGTCTTTTGAGGTTGAGTTGATGGTTGCATAATGATGGGTGTGTGATGGGGATCAATTGGAATTGCTAAACCTTTACCCAATTTTGCCTGGTTTTGTTCCACCATTGTTGGAAATAACAGTGTTACTCTACTAGAAAAACCTTTGCCTACCCTTATCATATTTCTAAAAATCTTCTTAGTGTGAGAGGGTGCAATATAAATTCCATTATGAGTTGACATCCCATCCAGTTGCTTATCCAAAAACACTTGTACAAACCTTGGATACATCAAAAATTTGCCAGACACATTCTCTAGGTTTCTAATCATACTTTCAAAAATGAACTCTGAAAAATTAAACTTCTGGTTTGTAGCTAAACAGATAATTGCAGATGCCATAGTACTACTAAACTCATTCCATGCAGTGGTCTTTGGACTTAGACATTGTAAAATAGTATGGATAAGAAATTTACATTATGGAGAGAAGATTGCTTTTATAAAAAGTGAGTTGTTATGAAATTTTCTCATACCCCATTAATGCAAGTTGTTCAAAGATGGTAGCATTTGGTAAACAATCAACACTTTCTTCATCTTCTAGTTGAAGATCTCTTCTAACAGTTGATTCAGTGATGATTACCTTTTTTCCATCCACTAGGGCATGTAACTGTTGTTCCCCATTGATAGTTTTGACCATGCTAGTAGACTAAAATTGTTTAATGCAAGAGATATATATAGTAGGATTGATCGTTAGTGCATACTTTATAGGGTGTGCATTCAGAAAATCCACAATTTGTTCAAACCTTTAACTTTATGTGGGTTTAGAAAAAAACGCGACCATATTGTGAGTGTCTACAAACTTTAGATTTGCCATTTGTGTTAGGTTTTGACAAAGGATGATAAAATTGAGTTAGGGTTTGTTAGAGAGTATTTGAAAGATTGAAATCAATCAAATAATTAATTGAAACCCTTAATCGGAGTATTTATGAAAATACCCTCAACAACATTAACTTGAACCCAGCAGTAGTAATCTTGCAGTAGTAAGTTATGCCTAGCAGCATTAACTTTCACCCAGCAGTAGTAAGTTATGCCTAACAACATTAACTTTGAGTCACCAATATTAACTCCAATTCCATTCTAAATAACTTTTCCATCATTAATTTAACACTTTTCTTTACTTTTCCCGCAAAATGTTAGTCCAAAAACCAAGAAAACACAAACCATAGCAATTTTCATAATTATCATAGTATTAATTATACCTAGCAGTATTAAGTATAACTAACAGTATTAACTCAGCAGTATTAAGTATAACCAGCAGTACTAATTATACTTAACAGCAAAAACTTTTAATGACATGAATAACAGTACTAATTCATACAAAACTCTACAAAAACATAAAGAGATAAAAGACTTTAAGGATTTAGCATTCCAATACTAGCAATCAAATATTGAAATCTACTTACATCAAAAGCTTTTGTAAGCAAATCTGCAACATTCTTGTCAGTATGGATTTTGACCATTTGAATCAATTTCTTTTCATTGCAATCTCTAATAAAATAATGTCTAATCTCTATATGCTTTGTTTTTGAATGAAAAACAAGATTTTTAATTATGAAAATAGTACTGTTATTGTCAATAAAGATCTTGGTATGCATAAAATTGTACCCATAATCAAGTAGTTGATTCTGAATCCAAAGCACTTGTCCATAGCAACTTGAAGCAGCCACATATTCAGCTTCTGTTATGGAATTTGCAACCACTGTCTGTTTCTTGCACTGCCATGATATTAATCTACATCCAAGGAATTGACAACCTCCTGTTGTAGACTTCCTATCCAAGCTTGCTCTAGCATAATCACTATCAGTGTATGCTACTAAATCAAAAGGAGAATCTTTTAGATACCAAAGGCCCAATTTTGGTTGACCTTTTAAGTACCTAAAAATCCTTTTCACAACATGAAGATGTGAAACTTTTAGATTGACTTGGTATCTAGCACAGGCACACACTGCAAACATGATGTCAGGTCTTGAAGATGTAAGATACATCAATGAACTAATCATTGACCTATACATATGAACATCCACTTATTTTCCATCTTCATCTTTGAGCAAAGGCTTTTGAGTTTCCATTGGTGTGCTTGTACTCTTGACTTTTGTAAACCCAAATTTCTTTAAAATTTCAACAACATATTTATCTTGACTCATAAATATGCCATCCTTCTTCTGTTGCACTTGTAATCCCAAGAAGAATGTAAGTTCTCCCATAGAACTCATCTGAAATTTCTCATGCATCAATTTCTCAAATGCATTTCATATCATTGTGCCTTTTATTGAACCAAAGTTGATATGATCCACTTAAACTTGGACCAGCAAAATATCACCTTTATGCCTTTTGATGAATAAGGTCTTGTCAATTTTCCCTCTTTGAAACCCATTAAACAGATATGTTGAAAAGGTTTCATACCAAGCTCTAGGATCTTGATGTAGTCCATACAATGCTTTTTCAACCTTGTATACTCTATCAAGAAAGTCTGGATCTTCAAATCCTGGTGGTTGACATACATACACCTCTTCTTCAATCATCCCATAGAGAAAATCACTATTTACATCCATTTGATACACCACAAAATCTTTAAATGAAGCATAAGCTAAAAATAGCCTAATTGCTTCAATTTTTTCAACAAGGACAAAGACTTCACCATAGTAAATCCCTTCTTCTTGTGTGTATCCTTGAGCAACCAATCTTGCTTTATTTTTTATCACAATTCCCCTTTCATCCTTTTTATTCCTGAAAACCCATTTAGAGCCTATAACCCTTTTTCCATTTGGTAAATCTACTAAAGTCCAAACTTCTTGTAACTTGAATTGTAGAAGCTCTTCATGCATAGCCTCTATCCAGCTTGGATCCTTCAATGCATGAAATACCTTTTTAGGTTCTTCTTATGATAAAAAGCAAGCAAACAAGCAGTTTTGAAGGTCTTTATGGTTTGTTCTTTGTTAAATAGTACTAACAAACCCATGTTCCTTCAAATTCTTTGACATCTTTCTTGTTTATGTAGCTAATTGTAAATCTCCAATCAATTGATTAAGAGGATGATCTTTATGATTTCTTGTAGTTGGAATAGGACTGACTTGGATTGTTGTATCCAAATTGTTAATGTCAGCCTCTGCACCATCATCATCATCATCATCTCTTGAGAAGTCAAATATGATATCATCTTCCAAAGCAGGCATATCTAGATCAAATGGAAGTTCAATGCTTGTTTTTCCACCAACAGCATTAACCTCATTTTTGCCAGTAACATTAACAGTGTTAGTGCTGTTAACATTATCTTCCTTTTCTTGATCTTTACATTTACTTTCTTTTCTTGGATCTTCATCAACCTTCTTTCCATCATCACTTGAAGGTTTGGATCCATCATCTTGAGAACTCTTTGGATCTTGGGAATATGGTGGATCAGCAGTCCATAATGGTAGCAAAATGTAATCCTTGACAGGTTCTGTCTCCTTTCTAGCTTGACCTGCATTATCACTTGCTTTTGTATCTGCAAAACCATTAGACTGTGTACCTGCAACACAGGCTCATAATTCATTGTTCTTGTTAGTACATCAATATCAAATAGCCAATCTGGTCCACTACCTACATCATTAGGTGTACTCTCACTGAACCTAATATGTAAGTTTTCTTCCACTATCCTTGTTCTACTATTGAATACTCTAAAGGCTTTACTATTTAAAGAGTATCTAACAAAGAAACCTTCGTCAGCCTTACCATTAAATTTGCCTAAGTGATCTATGGAATTAAGAATAGTAACAGGATACCTAAATGGTCTTATAAAACTTAAAGTTGGTATTCTACCATGAAAAAGTTCATATAGGGTCTTGTTATGAGGCTTAACTACTAACACTCTATTTTGTACATAGCAAGCAGTATTAACTGCTTCTGCCCAAAAAACAGTTGGCAACTTAGAATCAGCTAGCATAGTCCTGGCAGCCTCAATTAGTGTCCTATTCCTCCTCTTAGCAACTCCATTTTGTTGAGGTGTTCTAGCTACAATAAATTGTCTCAAAATACTATTCATCTCACAAAAACTGATTCATTTCTCTATTTTTGAACTCAGTCCCATTATCATATCTAATCACCTTAACCTTGTGATCTACTAGAATTTTTATACCAGTTATAAAGGACTTAAGAATGCCACTAGTCTTATCCTTAGTAGCTAGAAAGAAAACCCATGTAAACCTACTGTAATCATCTATGACAACTAGGCAATACATTTTCTTCATAAGGTTTTTACAAATGTTGGACCAAACAAGTCCATATGCAACAAATGTAAAGGAAGACTAATTGAGTTCTCTATTTTAGACTTACAAGAGGCTCTGTGCTACTTTCCCTTTTGACTAGCAATAAATGTTTGATCATTTTCAAAATTTTTGGAAGGTAAACCTCTTACAAGATTTCCCTTAACTAATTTATTCATGGTTTTAAAGTTTAAGTGACCTAACCTTCTATGATAAAATTTAAATTCATTAGATGTGGCTTTTGCAAAAAGGCAAGTTAAACCTCCTTTAGGAATTATGTTTTTTAAATCAACACTATACATATTGTTCTTTCTAGGAACTCTATGTAAAACTTGACTTTCATCAATTAACTTAAAGTTTGGAGATAAAACAATACATCCAGTGTCATTAAAAAGAACACTATTCTTTTTATCACACATTTTGTGCAACACTAAAGAGATTAAACTTTAACTTTCTCACAAAATACACATTTTCAAATCTAGATTACCAGTTTTAATGGTACATTTTCCTATGATTTTCCCTCCTTTAGGGTGCCCTCCAAAAGCAACATATCCTCCATCTATCTCTTCATAGTCTATAAGATAGGATATGTTCCCTATCATGTGCCTTGAGCATCCACTATCAGTCACTCCTTGATCCTGTAAATCCATTTGTGGATTGCCCTGCATATTAGATAAGAAAATTAGTTTCTTTTGGGGACCCAAGCCATTATTGACTTGGATCTGCCTTGTGCATCAATATAATAAAACTTCTTTAGGGTGATTGATGCACTGTTATGTTTAGAAACATGGTCTAAAACTTTAGTCTTTGGTTTCCAAACCCAACAAGCTGAGGCCTTAATAGCATTAACATAATTTCCCTTAACAGCATTAACTACTGCTTTTGGCCTAGCAGTATTAAGATTTTTACCCCTTTGATTAATATTACTGTTTTTAAATGTTGTGTTCTTATGAATGGGCCTCTTAACAGTTGAATGTGCTATTTTAGAAAGATATGATATTGGTCTAGTATCATTCATTGTTGTTTTTGAGTGAACAGTATTAACTTGTCTAGCAGTATTAACTAATATTAAACCAGACTTCATTAGTACTGCTCTTGGAACTAAGTTCTTTTTAGCACAGGGGTGAGTCTTTTTAGCAAAGTTTTGATGATTCAACCTTTGAGCATTGTTCCAAACAGGTTTTACCATCCTTTGATTTTGAAATTGTTTTTGATGGTAATTGCAATCAACTTGCAGATGATCAAAGCTTCCACACACATAACAAGCCTTATTAAACATCTCAAAATTGCTTCCTAGTTTTTAAGACATCATATTGTTCCAATTTCTTTGATTGCCTCTTGGACTGTGAGTGTTTTGCCTATGTTTCTCAACTTGTTTAACAGTTTTCCTAGCAGTTTTCTCTTGTTGCTTAGGTTTGACAAACTCTATCTTAGCAATACTAGGCTTAACTATTTTCTTCTCAGTTTTAGTTTGAGACACATTTTCTTCCTCACTATCTGACACCCAATCTTCAATAATTGGGGAATCATCAGACTTCCTAACTACCTTAGACACTTCTTCATCAGACTTTCTGTTCTCAACTACAGGCTTATTAACAAACTCATCTAAACCAGTAAAAGACAAATCAGGTGTTGGAGGCATGAAATTTCCTATGTAGGGAGGTGGAACTGCATTATATTTTTCATAGCCTAAACCTTTCTTGCAATTATCAACAATCTGACACTCTATGAGCTTGTTTAAACTATTAGATGCATTTTTAAATTTATCTACATTAAATTGAATGCTATCTTTTTCTTTTTGAATTTTTTCAAGCTTCTTCCTAAGCTCTCTAATAGTTATTTCTCCTACTTGAATAACCTATTTTAAGCCATTAATGTTTTCTACATAAACAAAATTATTCTTTTTATAAAATTCAAGTTTTTCTTCCACGGAATCTAAACCTGTTTTATAACCTAAAACCGTTAAACTAGATTTCTCTAAATCTCTTAATAGTTGATCATTTTGAGATTTAAGTAATTTAATAGTTTCCATACAAGATTTTGAACAATTTGAATCATTGGTTACCTCTGAGTCAGAACTTGAAGATGAGTAAGCCATGAGTGCATAATTAGGTCCTTCATCACTCCAGTCATATCCACCAAGATCATCACATGACACCAAAGCTGTGAAAGTAGTTATTTCCACAGGCAGACTCCTTCTTGAGATTTCCTTATTCTTTTGTCTTGATTTCTTAGAGCTCTACACTCCCTAGCAAAATGTCCCCTCTTGTGGCAGTTATAGCACTCCACTTTGGACTTATCAAAACCAATAGTCTCATTACCATTAACAGTAAGCTTCCTTCCTGTATTCTTTAAAAACCTTCTAGCCCTCATAGTCAATATGACCATTTACCATCTTAAATCCATCTCTTCTATGTCATCAGGATGGATTTGTTGCAAGTCCTCATGTGCAAGTTGAGGACTATTTGGTTGACTAGCAAAGAATGAACAAATAACAGCATCACTCAAGTTATCAATATTTGTAAAGTTAGCAGCATTAACTTGAGTGCTAGCATTAGAAACTCCATGAGCAGTATTAACTTCTTCATTAGTATTGTTAGTGTTGTTATTTGAAGAGGACACAAAAGCCATGTTATGTGTGCTTGAACTTGAGCTAGACATCCCCTTAACTTTTTGTTCATACACCTTGAGGTTGTTGTAGAGATCATCCATGCTCATTGTATCCAAATCAGCTTTATTCCTCTACACAACAGCATGTGTGTTCCACTCAGGTGACAAAATTCTTAATAACTTTTGATTATATCTTCTTGTAAAAGCTTTTCATCCAAAAGCTCCAACTGACTCATAAGCTTTTGAAGCCTGTCAAAGGTTTGATCAAACATCTATGAGCTTGGAGCAGTAAAGTTTTCATATTGTTGCTTTAAGAGATTTCTTTGAGTCTTCTTAGTAGTTGCATTCCTACCAAATCTCTTTTCTATAGCTTCCAGCATCAGCTTAGGATCCTTTATAGAGTTAAACTTTAACTGATGTTCATTGGGAATTCCCATCATTAAAGTACTTCTAGCCTTCACTTCTAATCTTCTCTAAGCCTTATCTTCAGCAGATGTAATAGGCATCACTTTTTAAACACCTTCCACAACTGGTGTTTTTGGCAAGGTTGCACCATTCTCTATGACTTTCCACAGTGCATAGTCTATCATCTAGATGTATTGTTCAATCCTCATCCGCCATAACTTAAACTCACCTAATTTAAGCATGGGAACTTTGGATGCAGCCACCATGTGTGCATAATCTTGATCTATATCTTCTAGCAAAGTTTCTCAAAGCAACAAGCTCTGATACCACTTGTTGATCCCACTTTAATAGATTGAATTCCTTAAGCTTGTATAAGGATTAGTTATATTAGATCAATCTAACACAACTATAGTAGAAACTTTGTTTGAATGTATTAAAGATTATGCGAAATCTAATCTTTAATAAGAAGAACTAACAATGAAACAATAATTATATGAACATATAATTCAACAAACAAAAGCTCCAATATTATTAATAATACGAATACTCTCAAAGTATTAGAGTTACAAAGACCTTGAAGCTATGATAATTCTATGAATGACTCAGTTTTGATACTGATAAGAAACTCTATGCCCTAGGACCTCCTTTTATACACCAAGGAGTCCTATACGGCTTACAATACTTTCCTAAGTAATCATAATCTTCTAAACAAATAACTTATACATATATTTTACACAAATAATTCATATAAATCACATAAGCAGCACTAACTAACTCAACAGTACTAACTTCTTTACTAGCAACATTAACTCCTTTCAACAACATTAACTTTGTACTAATAGTAGTAACTTTTATACTAGCAGTAGTAACTACTTAGCAGTTTTTCTTCTAAGTCTCTGAGCAGAACTAATATGTACTAGCAGTAGTAACTTTACACTAGTAGTACTAACTGTGTACTAACAGTTGTAACTTCACCAACAGTCTTAAACACTTAGAATAATTTTCATTGAAATTCTCCAGCAGCACTAACTTTGACTGAGAAGCATTAACATCAATAAGCATAACAATATCTCCAAACAGCATCAAGAAGACTTTTAATCCCAATAATTGTTAATAAAGACAATTACGAATTTATCCAAATATAGTTGTACACCCGATTCATGAGGTCCATAAATACAGCAGGTGTGTTAGTCAAACCAAACGGCATAACTTGAAATTCATAATGTCCATATCAAGTTCTGATGCAGTCTTCAGGATGTCTTCTTCACGAACCCTCAATTGATGATAACTTGACCTCGGGTCGATCTTCGAGTAGACACTCGACCCTTGAAGTTGATCAAATAAATCATCAATTCTTGGAGGCAGATAACGGTTCTTCACCATTAGCTTATTTAATTCCTGATAATCAATGCATATTCAGAATGATCCATCCTTCTTTTTGAAAAACAAGACCGGAGCTCCTTAAGGTGAGGAACTAGGTCTTATAAAGCCTTTGTCGGAAAGTTCCTGCAGTTGATCCGATAATTCTTTCATCTCGAACGGAGCCAATCGATAAGGCACCCGTGCCACAGGTGCAGCACCACGCACCAAATCAATTTGAAATTCCACTTGTCGAGTTGGTGGAATACCCGACAAGTCCTCAGGAAATACTTTAGGAAAATCTCGAACAATTGATACATCTTCAAGTTGCTTCTCCTTTGACTTGTCTTTCGCCTTCTTTGTGGTAACATGTGCCAAAAAGACTTGACATCCTTTTAGCAAATACTTTTGAGTTTTGGTGCACGACATGATGTTTAATCGAGACTCGTGTCTGTTGTTGCTTCCGTCACCACAAAAAATTAAGATTTCATTTTCAAAGGGAATACATACGAGCTTCTCATCACAAACAATTACGGTGGTATACTTGGATAACTAATCCATACCAATTATGACGTCAAAACTACCAATCTCAACGGGCATTAAATCAATGTTGAATGGATGATTCAGAAAATTCAAAGTGCAACCCCGTATATGTGTGTTAACCCAAATTATTTTATCGTCAGCTAACTCGACATCATAACCATGGTCTAGTGTAGTTGGGATGATATCAATCAAAGAACTAAATGCAGTAGACACGAAACTCCTATCGGCATCAGTATCAAATAAAATTGAAGCATAACGGTTGTTTAGGAGGAACATACCCATGACAACATTAGAGTTCGGGTTTGTCCCTGCAGCGCCTATAGCATAAGCCCTTGCCACATCATTCCCATTCCTAGCTTGATTTCCTTGATTCTTGTTCTTTAACTTTGGGCAATTCCTCTTGTAATGGCCTTGAGCTCCACACTCAAAGCAAGTGAGAACCCTTTGATTTGCCCATGGGGCTCTTTGGTTGTTGGCAGCAGCAGACAGGCTTCTATAGTCCTAGGCCAGATGGCTATTCCTCTTACAGCTGGTGCACTTAGGAGCACACTGCCCATCGTGATGGTAGATGCATTTAGGGCATAGAGGTTTAGATCTCCTATATACTTTCTTTTCCCCAGGCCCTGCAATGTAGGCCCATGCTACATTATGCCTTTTGAAAGGCTGCTGTTGGTTCTGGTTGCTTCTTGAGTTGTCATCCAGTTTTCTCTTGTTTTTAGCTTGACGTTTAGTTAGAGTATAGATCTTCTGATCCATTCGTTCAGTGGCAAAATCAATTGCATCCTGCATTGTCTTTGGCTTAGATGCCATTACACTTCCCTAAATCATGTCGGGAAGTCCACCGACATACTTCTCGACCTCATCAGATTCTTCGAGAAACATTCTTGAGCACATCAGTTCCAACTCTTGGAAACGTTGGTTATAGATCAACACATCAGTACCCTTAACTTTTAGATTCCAGAGTTCAATCTCTAGCTTCTTGATCTTGCCTCTTGGGCAGTACTTGGTGGTCATCATCTTTTTCAATGTTGTCCATGGCATTCTGTATGCAGCATCATGACCAACCGTCATGACATGGGAATTCCACCATGTCAGAGCACTGTCGAGAAGAGTACTAATAGCAAACTTGATTTGGCACGCCACGGTGTAGTTGCTAATATGAAACACAGACTCCATCTTTTCAAACCACTGAGTTAAGCTAACAATTCCTTTAGTACCCTTGAAATTAAGGGGTTGTAATTTTAGGTTGTCACTGTAGGTGCACTCACGAACAGTGGACACTTGTCTTCTTTCGCCACTTCCCGAATCATGGTTGTCATCACCATTTCTACTAGTTTTGTTTGCTTCAATTTCTGTCTATACATTAGCAACTCCTTGAGCTATTAGTGCCTTAATTTGAGCATTGTTCATAGGGTTAGTGGTTGTTGTGGCGGTTCTATTTGGCGGCATTTTTCTCAAATCATAAGAAAATATAATACACGTTAGATTTCATACAATCATAAATGTGACATGACATATGCACAATAAATAAACTGAGATCACATCACACAGTGAAATATACAATTGAAGTGAAATCAACAATGATATAAATAAATTGACATCCATACATAACAATATCAATAATCATACATGATAGTTTTGTTACAATAACCAGTACAAATAAGATACAAAATGAAATTATGGTCCTAAGGAAATGCTAGTTGGGAGTTACCCATAATACTTAGCATGCCATACAAGATAGCTAAAAGATGAACATAATCCATAGAGCCTACTAGTTGGGAGTTACCCATAATACTTAGCAGGTTATATAGGATAGCTACAAAATGATACAACACTAACTACTACTACCAGCATCCTCTGGGTCGTCAGTGCATGCTGGATCCCTAGCCTCTAGTGTCTGAATACATCCATGAGCTGTAGTCAACTGGGTTTGAAGTGACAAAGTCTAAGCCATCAATGTTGCAACAAGAGTCTTTAGTAATCCAATACGAGCATCCCGTGTCTGAATATGAATCTCATGTGTCTGGACCTGAGCTCGATATGCTAGGAGCTCAGCATGTACTTCCTTGTTATAGTCCATGGTCTGTTACCATGCCTGTTGGGCGTACCTAGCCTCGCTCTCTAAAAGCACAATTGTGTGAAGATGATATCGCTTATCTCTAAACAATGTGTTGATCCGGGATCTCTGAAGAGCTCGGTTATCTTGGGTGTCCTTTAATCGAACATATATCTCATGAGTATCCTGAGCAAGAGCAGCGGCAAGATCTGTCACTCTCTGGCTTAAATCCTCCAAAGTGATTAGTGCTCTCCCCTCCATATCCCCAACTATGTAATCCCAAACATCCGTAATACTATATCCAACCTCTCTAGATAGAGGACATCCAGGGGTAGCATCCACAGTAGCAATATCCAATCCAGGTTGTCTAGCAGCAGCTGCTGCTGAACTCCCCCCAACCTCAAACCTACCGGTAAGAGCAGTAAAACGAGCTCTCTTTCAAAACAACATGTCCACCTCAGGAATATCATCTCTGTGAGTAGTAAATGGTAGCAATAGGGGTGGTGATGGTATCTCTTATAGATAGTGGGTGGATGGTGATGCAGCTCCTGATCGAATCATGGCTGCTTTGTAGCCCATTGGTGCCTTAGCATAAGTAAGGCTAGTATGAGTAGGTGGTGATGGTAGAGGTAATGGTGGAGATTATACAACTAGTGGTGGTGAGGGAATATGGGGGAGTGGAGATGATAGTGGAGTAAGTGGAGAAGGTGGTGGTGATGAAGGTAGTGCAGCAGCAACTGCGGCAATGAGTGCCTCAGTAGCAGCCGACATCGGTGTCTGGGGTCGGATGGATATCCTAGCCTTGCGAGGTCTGGGTGATGGCACAGGTGGTGTAGGTGCAGACTTGTCTGTCTCAAATGCCTCTGTATCCTCAACTGAGGAAACATGATCATCAACATGTACAGCAGAAGAGTCGGCCAGAGCTAGACGCTCCTCCTCCTCCTTGTCATCCTCATCATCATCATTATCATCATCATTATCATCATTATCATCGTTGTCTCCTCTATCGGTAGGATCCTCCTCAGTTTCCTCATCCGGATCCTCCTCCAGATTAGAGTCAACAACATAGCCCAGTGATAGGGCTGTAGGTGAAGCATCATCTAGTAGAGGCTGATCCTCAGTAGGCGCCTCAGCGTTAGATGGTACCAAATACTCCAGGTACTTTGGCTTAGGTACATAGTCTTGTGAAAGTGGTGCATGCTTTGTCTCCTCAGGACCATGCACATAGTCTGGAGAAGGTCGGTGCTCAGGACCGGGCACATAGTCCGGAGACGGTGGTGCTTGTCCTGGAGACTATGGTGCGGCCTCAGGTGCCTCTAGCTCATCGTCAAAAACCCACTGGAATCTCCATGGTTGGGAATCATAATAAACAGATGTATAGGTAACTGTGGATGATGAAGACATGAGTGTTGAAACAATAAAATAAACTTATATAAGTATATTATATAAGACCAGTATAGTATATACGTAATTTAATATAAACACGTATATAGATCATGTAAGCATCTAGTATAACCAACTAATGCAACTAAATAATATATGTATATCCCGTGAAAAACTTTTGTATGATGAAATGTTTGTGAAAACGGTTATAGTCCAAGTAAAAACATTTGACCAGGTTCTCTATAACCTTGGGTCTAGATACCAATCTGTAACACCCCCAAATAGGGTCGCAACAGAATATGGGTCTGAGAGTGTTACATCATAGATCAATAGCACAATATGAGAGAACGACCTCTATATGAGGCCTTTGAAAATGATACATTGGATTAAATAGATTGTTTGTTACAAAAGCCCGAAGTTTAACTTGTTCATCCTTGAAAATGTAAAGATTTTTTTACATAACATATATTCCTAAAATGTAATGCACACAAATCTTTATAGTAATGTGACTCCAAAATGATGACCACCAATGTATCCTTGTTTCTTGTACCTTCTTGACCCGAGAAAAACATGCTTTAAAACGTCAAAACAAAGTTGGTAAATGCACAGGTTTAAGTAATGTATAATGTAGGACCACAAGATTTCCATGTGTAAGACATGTAACAATACAATATCTCTAAATGTAATTACGCCTACGCTAAGCTCATGACACTGAAGCTACAACATGTATGTGTGCAAATTAATGCCAATAATGTGCCAGTGTAGATGTTCAACCCGCAACATCTAAAGTCCGACATAGTATACGTTCATTCTTTCGGTACCGCCAAAACTAGTGAGCGCTACTCACCCAAACGGGGATGTCAATCCCAAATAGATCTATTTATAACATTCGTGCTTACTTCCAGTAATTAACATTTCATGACTCATGGGCATAGTGGGTTATAGCTACTTAGGCAAAATCATAATTTGTTTAAAGTGTACTTGCGTCCAAATGTAAAACAATACATGTTTCTCACCTCGGGAATTGTAAATCATTGGAATCCTATAAAAATGGGGCTATGAACTCACCTCAAGTGAATGAATTGATTATATAAATCAAATATGTAAATCGTCTCGCGAAATCTGAATGTAACCTAATTAATTATAGGTCGTATGAGTATAATGTATTTAATATAAATACAATATCCTAAGTTATAGAGTTACAACACCACCTATAGTTTTTGTTTAATTTAAAAAGTCAAAACAATATTTAAATTGTACTTGTTAAATAAATGTCTATGTATTTGTATTTGTAAAATAAAATGTTATCTTTGTCCAACCATTGATTATTTTTTAATAATACATGATTTAATATTTTTATTGATTATATAATGATATTATATAAATAGTTTAATTGTTTTATAAAACAATATTTATAAAGTAAAAAACGTATATAAAAATTATATAAATGGTACGACAGTATTTCTTAACGTCTTTAAAGCCCAAACGGACCTGAAAACACTCGTAAACTACTTTTTATATTCCCAACAGAATGTTATATTTTTATAAAAATTACAAAAAATTGTTTATAAAAATTAATTAGTTTTTGTAATTTCTATTTATCCAAAATCTTTAAAAACTCATAACTTATTCATTTTAACTCCGTTTTGCTTGTTCTTTATATGTATGGAATCATGATGAGATAAATTATTTAAATAAAATACTCACTGTTTTTATAAAAATCTATGTCAAAATAGTAAATTCAAAACAGTTTATAAAATTACTTTTTTAACTTTAAATCTTTCAAAACTCATAACTCATTCGTTTTAATTCCGTTTTTAGAGTTTCTTATATGCACAGAATCCTCATGAGATGATATATCATCATAAAATATATATGTATTTTTATCAGATCTTAAATAGTGCCAGTTTTTATAAAATAAGTTTTATAAAAACACTTTTATATATCTAGTTATAGTAATCTTGTAATATCATAAAATCTTCGTTATAGCTTTATTTTTCGAGTTCTTTATATGCTTGGATTCTTTATGAAATGTACTATTATATAAAAGTACTTCCAGAATTTATAAAACTTCGAATCTAAACAGAATAATCAAAACAGTCTGTATGTATATATAAGATTTACAAACTAGTTTTATAAATTAATACTTGATTAAATTTGTACAAGTCCTCTACATTAATTAATACCACAAGTCTTACATATTTTGGGTCCTCAAATTTATGTTCATCATTCTTGTCCAAGTACAATGTCCTCATAATAATTTGTATATAAACTTTGTAATTAAACTTTCAACAAATAAATTTATAAACTAAATCTGTAAATTATCCAACACTTATATAAAGTATGTTCTTACATTTTAAACATCATTTCAGCATGGTTACATACATATAGAAATTATAAACAAGCTCATTATATTTTATAAATCCATAAAACAAACCCTAGGTGGTGATTAACAAATATAACATGATATAAAATATGAAATTGAATAATTAGAAAGATTAGAGTTTATGTTTAGACCTCAATGAAGATGATACATAAATCCAACCAAATTATTTAACCCTAAATACTTCCAAGAAAACCCTAATTCTAACTAGAAAACCCTAATTATCTTGCTTGAATAAACCTTGTATAATCAACACCCAATGTTGATCCCAAACCTAGATCGATTCCATAAAACAAACCCTAGGTGGTGATTAACAAATATAACATGATATAAAATATGAAATTGAATAATTAGAAAGATTAG
>BQNB010034593.1:0-51492 GCA_026074375.1 Tanacetum coccineum
TATGAGCATGTTGGTCAAAGACATAAGATCGCAAGATGGCAAAGACGATAAATACAATGACAAAGGCTCAAAGTCAAGATCACAAAACATGAAGGAACAAGCTTACAACAAACAACAAAGACAAAGACCAAGAACACTCGAGCTTAAATGACAAAAGCAATCTCACTGATCTCATGAAGGAGTGTCATCAATGAACTCACTTTGGGGGAGATTGTTAGCCTTAATTTTATTGAGTCAATAAAGGAAGCTCGTTCCCGTGTTCAAGACCTCACTTCGGGGGAGATTGTTAGCCTCAATTTATTGAGTCGAACAAGGAAGTTCGATCACTCTACGATGGAGCTTCGGTCTTTAATTAGTTAATGTTGTAATAGGATAATATCGGGAATCGGGCTCGATAGATAATCTAATATTGTATATGTTTCGGGTTTAATCCCAAGCAAAACCCGAGCCCAGGTCCTAGTTAAATATCCCGCGCGTCTCTTTTACGTGTCGGGGTATATAAGGAACTTTTCCACTTGGAAAAGTTAGTTGTTTCATATTCTAATAATTCCATTTCTCTTTTCTCTCTCATTTCTCTCTCTTCTTTCTCTCTCTAGAACACTCCTCTCTTTCTCATTTCTAGTTCCGATTTCGTGTTTAAATATATGAAGTGAAGTGTTAATGCATCTAGGATAACTAATGTCTTGAAACTCACAAATACTTTAGGATCTAATTTGTCATGTATTCCATCGTCCTCTAATTCTCTTATAGATTGTATAACTCATCCTATTCATTGTTGACTCGGGATGCACAAAGCACATGATGGGCAATCTATCACTGTTGTGCAATTTTATTAAAAAATATTTGGGTACCGTTCGTTTTGACAATGATCAATTTGCTCCAATTCTTGGTTATAGAGATCTGGTTCAAGGAAATATCACGATCAACAAGGTTTACTACGTCGAAGGTCTTAATCATAATCTTTTCTCGGTTGGTCAATTCTATGATGCGGATTTGGAGGTTGCATTTCAGAAATCTACGTGTTTTATTAGAGATCTTCAGGGAAACGACTTACTAACCGGTAATCGTGGAACTGATCTCTATACAATTTCTCTTCAAGAAACAACTTCATCAACTCCAATCTGTCTCATGGCTAAAGCATCACCAACTCAAGCATGGTTATGGCATCGAAGACTTTCTCATCTCAACTTCGACTACATCAACTTGCTTTCAAAGAAAGATGTTGTGATTGGTTTACCAAAACTGAAGTATGTCAAGGATCAACTATGTTCCTCTTGTGAAGTGAGTAAAGCAAAACGAAGTTCATTCAAGTCAAAGACTGTTCCAAGTTCAAAAGGACGGTTAAATTTGCTTCATATGGACTTATGTGGTCCAATGCGGGTTGCTAGCATAAATGGGAAGAAATATATTCTGGTAATTGTCGATGACTACTCCAGATATACTTGGACACTCTTTCTACGTTCCAAGGATGAAACACCAGAAGTTTTAAAAGACTTTCTCACGATGATACAAAGAAATCTTCAAGCCCTTGTAATTTCTGTTCGCACTGACAGAGGCACTAAGTTCTTAAATAAGAAACTTAATGCATTCTTTAAAGAAGAAGGAATTGAGCATCAAACTTCTACACCTCGAACACCTGAACAGAACGGCGTTGTCGAAAGATGAAACCGCACTCTCGTTGAGGCTGCTCGTATGATGCTTTCAGCTTCTAAACTTCCTTTATTCTTTTGGGCTGAAGCAATTGCAACCGCATGCTATACTCAAAACAGATCAATCATCATCCCAACTCATGAGAAAACAGCATATCACATCATTAATGACAGAAAACTCTCAATCAAACACCTTCACATCTTTGGTTGCACTTGTTACCTAACCAGAGATGGTAAGAACTTGGATAAGATGAAAGAAAAAGGAAATCCGTGCATTTTGGTGGGATACTCCACTCAGTCAAAGGGATATCATGTCTACAACAAGAGAACAAGGTTGATAGTTGAATCTATCCATCTCAGATTTGATGAGATCAAAGAGATGTCAGAGACGTCTGTTGCTAATGACACTTTAGGCCTCGTTCCCCAACGATAAAAGGCGTTAGATTATAACAACCCTGACCTCGCACCAGAACTACAAAATGTTTCTCCTTCAGTAAATACAACAGTTCCATCACAACAGGAGTTGGATCTTCTTTTCGGTCCTTTGTACGATGAATTTTTCAATGATGGTACATCTCGTGTCAACAAGTCTTCTTCTCCCAACGATAATTCTGCTCCACAAGACACACACCCTTCAATGAATATTCACCCTACATCAGAACCATCAACTCCTACAAATGTTCATGCTGAGGAAAACAACGATAATCAAGCAGAATTTACCAATCCTTTCTGTACACCGGTACAAGAAAATGCTGAGTCTTCCTCACGCAATATTGGTAATTCAAATGTGCATACCTTCAATCAACCTTAAGATTCCGAATACCGATGGACAAAAGATCACCCGTTAACTCAAGTTCGTGGAAATCCATCCAAGCCAGTGCAAACAAGACGACAACTTGCAACCGGTCCTGAAATGTGTATGTTCGCACCCACCGTGAGCACTGCTGAACCGAAAAACATTAAGGAGGCAATGGCTGATTCTACATGGATAGAAGCAATGCAGGAAGAACTTCATCAGTTTGACAGACTACAAGTCTGGGAACTCGTTGACAAACCTTTTGGCAAGAACGTAATCAAGCTAAAGTGGTTATGGAAAAACAAAAAGGATGAAGACCAAACTGTAATTCGCAACAAAGCACGACTTGTAGCAAAGGGTTATGCTCAGGAAGAGGGTATTGATTTCGAAGAATCATTTGCTCTAGTTGCTCGCTTGGAGGCTATCAGGATTTTTGTCACATATACTGCACACAAGTCTTTTCCAATTTATCAGATGGACGTGAAAACTTCATTTCTTAATGGTCCATTGAAGGAGGAGGTTTATGTTGCACAACCAGACGGATTCATTGATCCTGATCATCCAGACAAAGTTTACCGTCTAAGGAAAGCTCTATATGGATTGAAACAAGCTCCGAGAGCCTGGTATGATGAACTCTCAAAATTCCTGATTTCCAAAGGTTTTACTAAAGGTATCATTGACCCGACCCTATTCACGATAAAATACGGGGAGGACATTCTACTTGTGCAGATTTACGTTGATGACATTATTTTTGGTTCCACAAACCCTAAATTTTCAAAACGTTTTGAAAAATTAATGCACGGTAGATTTGAGATGTCCTTAATGGGGGAAATGAAATTCTTTTTAGGACTTCAGATCCACCAATCCCCACGAGGTATTTTTATCAATCAGGCCAAATACACTTTAGAGATTCTGAAAAAACATGGTATGGAAAAAGGACAAAGCATTGGTACACCAATGGCTACGAAACCTAAATTAGATGCAGACTTGAGTGGTGAACCCGTAGACCAAACTGACTATCGTAGCAAAATCGGGTCACTCATGTATCTGACATCTAGTAGACCAGACATAGTGCAAGCTGTATGTTATTGTGCAAGATATCAAGCAAGACCGACTGAAAAACACCTCAAAGAGGTTAAAAGGATCTTTCGATACTTAAGAGGTACCATTCACATGGGACTCTGGTATCCGAAGGGTTCTGGCTTTGAACTAACAGCTTTTTCAGATGCCGATCATGCCGGTTGCCTTGATACTCGCAAAAGCACTTCTGGAGGAATACAGTTCCTAGGTGATAAGTTAGTCAGCTGGATGTCAAAGAAGCAGGACTGTACTGCAATGTCATCAGCAGAGGCTGAATACGTGGCGTTATCTGCAAGTTGTGCTCAAGTAATGTGGATGCGGACACAGCTTCAAGATTATGGCTTCAACTACAACAAAATACCGTTGTATTGCGACTCTCAGTCAGCCATAGCAATATCATGCAACCCCGTGCAGCACTCCCGTACCAAGCACATCCATACTCGGTATCATTTCATCAAAGAACAGGTTGAAAAATGGTATAATTGAAACCACCCTATACTTTCGTCAGATACTGAATTCCAATTGGCTGATAGTTTTACCTAAAGCCCTTCCTGAAGATAGGTTTCAGGTATCTTGTCTCAGACAAAAATTGGTATGAATGTTTGATCTCCTACAGAACTGGATGGTTTGACAAAAGAATATGCTTTGATACTTCATCAAAACTCAACATGTACTATTTTTGAAAAAAGAAAACGCAAAATTATAAAAGTTCAAAAAAAATAAAAAAAAAAAAATTCCAAAAATCAAAAAAATCAGAAATTGTTATCAAAAAAATATTCTTCTCGACATGTCTCTTGGAATTCGATAACATTTACGTACCTAGAAATGTTGATAATGTCGACACGGGCGTGTAAAGAAGTCTCGAACAGGAGTTTTTCAAAAGTTTTCAAACATGTCATTTCTAAGTCTCTTATTGGCTTATGTGCAAATAATCAGTAACGTATACCGGACTTTCAAATAAAGGAAAGTTTATCTATAAAGATAACTATCCTAACAACGAGGAAATTCTAGTTTCTCGGTCTGAGCTGTTCTTACATGACATTCAAAGTTTTAAGCTCAAGAAAAAGGATAGTGTTACGAATAAGTGCGCTTACCTTAGAGTTGGAAGAGAAGGTCTTATAACCATGAATGTTTTTCTAAAAGTTGAACATAATTTTCGAGAATTCTCAATGACGATCATTGAATCTGTCAAAAAATGGTGTGTTCAACACTCCATATTTACAAGGGGGAGTTTTTCCGAAAAAACAACATTTAATGAGTTTGGATACATTCATCTCAGGACCATTCTTATGGATTCAAACCCCATTCCCAAAAAAGTTCTTAATAACCAACAAGATAATAAAAGACAATTCAATAGAATAATAGTTATAAGATGACTAAGTGTTCAACCTCAATTTTATATCGATTTTACAACTTGATTCATTGTTTTTTGGTGTTCAAAACATATGTAAAATTGGAGGGGGAGCTAGATGACTCAGTTCAAATAATTATTGCTAAGCTCAACGTTTTTTTCCTCATGGGCCCTTACCATGAAAATTTTATATCACACAGTATGTCAAAATCTAGTGATTTAGATTTAAAAGGGAGAAATGTAATTAAATTGTAGATCTAAAGAATCAAAGTGCTATTCGAAATAATGGTTTTTTTGGTTACGATCTCGATACCCTACAACATCTTATTTCACGACGATTACTGAAGTCATAATGGTCGTAAGGTTTGGTATTTTGTCATATGATCCAACCAGAACGGTGGGATCTACCCAGGACAACTTCTAGTTAGAAATAGCAAGTCCTTAGGTATGATTTGGAGTGGTAATATGTTTATAAGGGCTAGGATGCAGATAAGAATGAGCTAACACTGGTACAATCACAACAAGGTGTTGTAATAACGTTCTTGTATGATTCGAAGGGTGTTGAGAATTTAAAAGAAATGTATGGTTAATGGGTCTAAAGAAAGAAGCCCTCACACAACTTAGGCAGAAACCGGGTCAATACATATGCTGTCAGAATCACAATGTTGATTGCTGACATTGAAGACGACATCATGGACCCAGTGATGCAATGCACAACCCTTTCCCAGCCATTCGGGTTTCTCTCAAAAGAAACTTGTCTCATTTGTCACGGAGATACACACGACTTCTATTGACTTTCTCATTCCGAGTTAGTTACATTGATAGGTGGCAGTCAGACTCCATGCTCCGATTACTAAACAAAATGCACTATCGTGTCTAGTGCATGTGATTTCAAATAATCTCATTTAGGATAAATTAATGAAAACATTGTTGAAAATCATTAAATTCAAAAGCGGTAACATGTGTCCTACGCATTATCCTTGTGATTCTGCCAGAACATTCAGAGTGATACTCTTTAGTATTCACAATGACGAATGGAAATCCTTCCAGTGTCATCATCAAACAGCACTGCGGTAGGTGACTTGCGAGATTCTATATGAATCAAACTTGTGTCAACTGGAAAGAAACGATGGTGCGATTCAATGTGAATTAAACTTGTTCCAGGAAATGAATTGACGACTTAATCAGAAAGATAGTAACTTTCAGGATTCAATCCTACGTGTTGTCGCTTTTAGACGTTCCTGGTTAATGAGAAAACAAGCAAGCATGGTAATCTAATACATTGTGTCTAGAAGGACCCTAGCTTTGAGGCTGGAAACCATGCCAAGGAGATTTTTGGATCTACCTGATCACAGGTACAGTATTTTTGTGTAAAACGTCTACGAACCGGAGGTTATCTAACCAAAATCCGGACGAATGATCTAAAGCCTTATTCGTCACTGCTTTATTGCGAACTGTTTGATTCAGTGATACATAAAGATGGAGACGGTGATGCCTCTTTTCAGTGGAGTCAAATCTCATAACCACATTGCTCATGCTCAACTACAAAGACATATATAAGCATTCAAAGATTTAAGAATAATGGATAAGCTCAAGAATTAAAGACAAAGACTTGCAAAATCTGATATACAAGATCATCTTCAAAGATTTCAAGTCTATCAAGGAATTGTTAGCAGCTTTCATGATGATTGCCAAAGAATGAGCATGGTGGTCAAGACACAAGTTTCAGCAAGGTGGCAAAGGATGATAAAGACAAAAGGATAAAGAGTTACAGATCTCGGACGAAAATGACAAAGTCAAAAAGACAATGAAAAGGCTAAAGTTTCAAGATCACAAATGCATTGAAGGAACAAGCTACAACGAATTCAGAGACCAAGACCACAAGAGCCATTAACGACAAAGCAATCTCATGATCTCACGAAGGAGTGTCACATTGAACTCACTTCGGGGGAGATTGTTAGCCTCAAATATTGAGTCAAACAATAGATGTTCGTTTCCATTCATATTATATTAGGCTCGGTCACTAGATTTAATATACGTTGTATTTAGGCTACTACGGGGTAAACGGGCTCTTAAATGTTATTCTTAAACGGTACTCGGTATCGGGCGAAAGCCCAAGTAATTCCCGAGCACGGCCGTTAGAAATTACCAAAGGCATGAAAGCCTCGTGTGTTTTATTAACTATTAAAATTACCCCTCTACAAAAAGTATGGTAGAGGGAGGGGTTGGTTCTTGTTAATTCTCATTTGTAATTGTCAAGTAATCTTCCATCTTTTTCTTCTTATAACTTTCGCTCTATAACTTCTCTCTACTATTACGTTCATATTTTCTCATCTTATTTTTGGTTTCAATTTGAAGTGTAAAGTGATTATAAGGTAACTACAGAAAGTTTGTGGATTTTTGTGGGACAAGCATAATCATGGTAGATTTCTGGAAAAATCTACGGGAAAGTTGCAGGGTTAATCCGATAATAGGATTTTCTCATAAAGTCAATTTGCTGAGGCTACTCACCAAGAAGCCAGAGGTTTGTGTCTCCTTTATCAAACAATTTTGGAGGTCTGCTGAGGCTTTTCTAATGATGAAAAAATAGAGAGTCATAGATATATGATACTATGATGGTTCACACACTGTCTATCACCGAAGGTTCTTTACGGTGACATCTCAAGTTGGCTGATCAAGATGGTATTACCTCTATTCCAACTACAGAGATCTTTGAGCAATTGGCGCTTATGGGATATCATACTGACTCAGATAAGTTAACCTTTCAAAAAAGGTGCCTTTTCACCTCAATGGAGGTTTCTTATTCATAATAAAAACTTTCTTTATTGCCATAGACCAAAGAAGCGGTTTGGGAGCAGTTTTCAGTAGTAATTTTGCAGCTGATAATTATATGTTTAGCCACAAATAGGAAATTTAATTTTTCTAGGATGATATTTGTAGCACATGGTGTCTAATATCTCTAGTCCCCATAAGTTTTTGATGTACCTAGGTTAAATTCAGATATGCCTTAGATATGCAGATGACACCCCCTTCAACAACACACTAGAATATATCATGTTTCATTTTATAGTCTGAAAGTTTTTTAGTAATATGAAGAGGTCTACAAGGATTTTTCAGGGCCTGGAGGTTGCTTATTCCCCAATATGTTAGATGTTTACTGAACCCTCAACTTCACCTTCTAGAATCATATCTTCACCGTCCCCTACACCTGTACTTTCCACCTGACCCTACCCTGCTCAATTACACATCACCTACTCAACCCTCACGTACATAAACATAACCTATACAACCTCACCTACTCAACATCTCACATACCCATCCATAACCAACTCAACCTTGGAAACAGAACACCATCTTCCTACACCCACCATGACTAACTCTCCATCGTTGTTTCACTCACATGGAAGTGATGGGGCACGTTTGAAAACTTTAAGAATTGTGAATTTAGTTACAACACTTTTCTGACTGGATTAGAGTTTTGGAGGCGGACTTGTTGAAGACAAAGAAAACCGTTAGTTATGTTTATACTAAGCTTCTTCTCAAGGGTCAGGATGCTATGAAGTCTCAGATAAAGATTGGGAAAACATGGAGAAAAAGATAGGGTTGTTCTTTCAGATGATGAACTCTTAAAGATGATTTTTCAAACAGGAGAGGATAGTTCTCTAATGATAGGGGGTTCAAGAAAAAAGCAAGTAATGATACTGAACATCTTTATCAAGAAGTGACTCCAACTGAAGTCATTCAAGATTCAATGTAGGGCAGTGAGAATGCAAGTGATGTGAAATTAGTAATTGCTGTGCTAAGTAAAGGTACTAATGCTAGTGAAGAAGTTTCTAATAGTAGCAATGCTGAGGTAAGGGTCTTGTATGCTTTAGAGGAACTGATTACCGTATTCAAGAATGGAGTGCAGAGAAAAGCATCAAGACAAGATAAGAAATGCCTTATTGAATAGTGGAGAGCCCAAGAAGAAGTCAAGAAGGAGCTTGAGCAAGAAAGGTTGAGTTATGCTGATGCAATCTGACTTGAAGTGCAAATGAAATAAGGAACAAAGAGTCTCAGTTGCAAGAGATGAAGAAATTGAGACACTGAGAAGAAGAGGAAAGAAAAAGAGCTATGGTAAGCCAAGACTGCTATAAGAAGTAGATTGGGAATGATCCTTCTAGTCATCTGATATCAGACTCAAAAAATTGAAGCCAAAGCAGTTGGCTCAAGCAAGAAGAAATTTGATCAAGTATTTGAAGAATCAGGGGAACTACAAGACCAGTGGACTTCAAGGGACTGTCCTTACAATGACATTTGGCCATCCTTGAAAAAGTGTTTTGTGATTTTAATCAAAATATTGAGCATATGGTGCAGAACTTGGAAGTGAAAAGCAAGAGGTCTCCTTGCAAAAGTAATGTATCTGAAAAGGTTGATGGTGAGAAGAGAATTGATACTCAAGAAGTGTGAAAGGAAGGTGTTAAAGAACCTGAGCACAGAGAAAGAAGTCTATTCCTAGGAAAAAGCACAAGGAGAGACAAAATAGGCTAGAAGAAGATGTGAGAATGATGAAATCAAAGGGATTTTTGGATATAGTACCAAGAGAAGGGGATTCTTATAGAGGTTGATCTATATTACAAAAGTTTCCTATTGTGGCATTGGAAGACCATGTGTTTTGACAGAGAAATGTTCATGTACTTTCAAGTATTCAGAGGGAGATGGAAGTTCAAAGTAATTATATGATTCTGAGTGAGATGCTTTGAAGACTTTGGATAGATTGGGTGGAGAATGAATTGTTCAGATTAGTCAAGGATATGAAATAGTACTTTCAAGACAAGAAGGATTTAGGATCTGATGCTTTGGGACGAGATCTACATTCCTTGTTTGAGCTGAATAAAGATGTTGTGATTTGGACGAGATCAGCATGAAGTTGGTTCATTTGTAAACATTCTTCCTTGCAAGTAAATCATCCACTTTCTCTCACTACTTTCTCTCTCTACAAATCTTCACACCTCCTAACTTATTTTCTTGTTAATCTTATTGAAGTGAAGTGATTAAGGGTTACCGACACATAGGTTAATCACCATCCTTAACAGGCAGTAAAGATCTATCTAGAGTGGGATTCAACATAAACCCAGCAAACTCGTCAAAACAAATACTTAAATGGAACCCCTCACATGAAATTCCCTAGTAACGTGATACGATAAGATTTTAAGTTTCTTCAAAAGCTAGTCGGAGTCGTGTATTAAGTTAGGGTTAATTATTTAACGTACTTGTTTACATTGAGATCGATCGTGATTAATAACGATAGAATGTGTCGGGTTTTAATTAAAAATTGAGTTTTATAATATTAATACTATATTTATAACTTTGCTCTAAAATAATTATATTTTTATATTTTTATCGTGTTGCAAAAATGCAATAAATATATACCCTTGATTTATAAACTTTTACAAGTTTAGTCCTTTATATATAAAGTATATATAATCTAAACCTTTAACTTTAAAACTTGGAAAAATAGCCCCTTGTAGTTATAACTTTAGGAAAATGACATTTTCAGCCCCTCTAGTTATAAATTTTAGAAAGTTACAATATATACCCCTATGCATGAAAACATTTGCAAATCAACCCCAAAATTCATAATTTTGATATTTTTGAAATCCAAAAGAGTTTTGCAGGTTATGGCTTATTAAAAAGCTAAAATAAGTAGAGTTTACAAGCTTATAGCTTATGGAAAGGGCTTATGAGCTTAAAAGATCAAAATGGGTGCGTATGGTTTAGGAAAACCAAAACGCATGGGTTTGTGGTTCAAAGGATCAAACAAGAGTTTATATAGGATTTTAGGAAGTTTATTAGAGTTTCAAAATAGAAAATTAGCTTATTGAACAAGATTTTGAGCTTACTTGAGCTTAAATGGGCCAAAATGGGGTTTTTGGGTTCGTACGCCTAGAAAATGACTTCAAGGGCTTCTTTTCTTGATTCTTGGCTTCAATTATGATCTTAGGGACTTCTCTTGATCTTTTACTATTGCTAAAGAATGGCTAGAACTCCATTTTAGAGTGTGTGTTTGAGTTTTAAGGTGTGATTTGAAAGAATGGGGGTCCGGCTATATATAGGGTGCAAGAACTTGGAGACCAAGTTAAGCTAGAGAGGTGCAAGGTATGGTAAGGGCACGGGTTGCAAGGAGTGACAATGATGGTTTACTTGGTGTGCAAGGAGAAGAGGTGGCATTTTTCTTGGTGTCCAGAAAAGGGTGTGGCTTCTAAGGTGCTATAAAGGTAGGTATATAACTTGGTGATCAAGTATTGTAGCAAGCAAAGAGGAAAGGAGGTGAGTAAAGGTGATGTCAAGGTGATGGTAGGATGCTAGCTTGAGGTGCTTGATTGATTTAAAATTAGGTTTAGAAGTAGTTTAGGGGTGGTGAGTTCATGGCTGTTTTTGGACAACCAATATCGGTCCTGGTAAAATGGTTGTCATTTACAAACCGTAACTCTGCTGAAGCTCAAACTAGTGAGCATGGTTAGATATTTGAGTCCTCTACAACTTTTATTTTTACATATTTAGGGGTTACTATACAAAAATTTAGAGATAACAGCCATTTACTACAGGTGTGCAGAATCTGCGCACTTTTACCATTTCGGCCATAACTAATTCATTCGACATCGAATCGGGTTGTGTCAACCAGCAAAATGATCACAAGACATAGGGCTACAACCTAGTATTTTTACTTAATACCCAAAGCTTATTGATTTTCGCCAGATCCTATGTTTTATCAACGGATTAGATTACTAAAAACTATGAACTAGTTTAAGGGTGTAACAGGTTTGCTATGGTTTTTGGGGTTAGGATTAGGGTTTAGGTTTTAGGGTTAGTGTAGGAGCTGAGATTAGAGAGGGAAAAGTGTTTAAATATTGTGTATTGAGTGTTTGTAATTAGTGCTAAAGAGGTGGTACGAAATCCTTAAGATTTTGGAGGGAAATGAGCTAATTTAAATTCTATGCTTTATTGGCTTGAACATTGAGCTCAAATGAGTTGTACTTTAATTTATGAGGGAAAATTATATTTCAAATGTTATGCATTATACACTTGTACACATGCTTGAAGGCTTGCACATTTATTTTATATGTATACATTACATATAATTAGGGTTTTGATATAAACATTAACATTTAATGCTTGTTTTGATATAACGTTTTGAAAAGTACGTTAAATGAATAATGTACTTGGTAAAAATGATATTAGGCTATAGACTTGACATATTAGGATATTTACATGATATAAACATAGATATAGATAGCATTAGTAGAGGTTGCGTGAGCTTGTTTACTTTAGAGATGCAAGTTACGTTGCATAATGAGATAAAGCAAAAATTTCCCTATAAAAAGGTGGTATATATATAATAGATGGATATTACATAGCATCTAATTTAATAGATAGATAATTATATTGTTAAAAATTACGGGTTGTTATACCTAGACATGCAGAATTATGTCGTAATTAAACGTATCCGCATAAAGCATCCTTATTTGTTGATTATAATCTATCTTAGGGTAGCTCATAGAGAGTTTACCCACTTACTGCTTAACGGTGATTTATACTCTAGTAGTCTACAGGCCAAATCTATACCAATTGATTAAGAACATACTCGCTGATCTTAAGGTTACCTATTTGGTCCAACTAAGCTCGCAATCTAAAGGCAAGATTGGCTGTTATTCGTGGTCCTATTGGTCTAGATGTATAAGCCACTATATAAAGAGCTATCCCGGCATCTAGATTACTTGGTTCGTATAACTAGATCCAGTTGAATGATAGATCGCATATTAAAGCACATAAAAAAGTATAAATTGATAAACATAAACAAGCATACAATGATAAATTAAGCAATTGAGATATAAACAAAACCAAACATTCAGATCTTCATAACAATGGCTAATACCTGAAGGTATTAGCCTTCAAACATCTGTTAGATGCGATGTTTGCTAAGTAGTAATCATACGAAAGCTAGTAAGAATAAAGGAGAGGAGCTAGAGAGTATTTTCATCATTTTCTAAATTTTCATTTCAAAGGGGAAAATAGAAATAGGAGGGAGAAGTGAGATTACAAACTACATGACTTGTATAAATACTCCTCCAAGATGAGTATTTATACTTATTACTTATCCTATTTTATTTTCCTATACTTAGTCAAACCTTAGTCAACTTTACTTAACTTTGACCAAAATAGACATTATTACATCATAACTACTAATAAAACTATAAACTAAACTAAGACTAATTCATAATAATAATTAACGCTTTTATCGTTCCTAACAATCTCCCCTTAAGGGTTGATTATTACAGACGCCTCATCGTTGATAGAATTGGTCTTCCATTCATAAAAGATTCCCATCTCCTCAGTTGCTATTGGTGACTTAGACGCTTGGAAATTTCTCTTTTGTATGCCTTCATTATGTATTGATCTAAATCACTTAACAGTGGTGGTTTCTTCAAAAATCAACTTTTAAACATTCTAAGCTTTACTTCATTCATAACCTTTTCTAGGGTAGCATCACAGAACTTGACAATCTCCACTAAGTACATAACTCTCTTCTCATCTTTACTGTTTAAGTAAATTAAGCCTGTTTGTGGCTTATATACTATTGAGTACAGTGCATGTTCTTCAATACCAGGGAATGTTAATGTTGGTACTGTTAAGTTTACCCTGATTTGATAACTTTCTATTCCCAACTAGAAATCATAAACCCTCTCACAGATCACACAACTTCTGATAAACATTATCAATGAGTTCATTAGCTTGATTTTTTGATTATCAACCTTCTTGCTTCAACAGAGATAATACAAGTCTTCAATATCATTTTTGTTCAAGTACTTGAAGTCAGCTTCAAAAAAACTATCTGGCTTATCATTAGCTCTCATCACAAGAATTTGCTCTATAAAATCCAATCCATGTGGTTGATCAGTGACAATTCTGACAACTTCTATAATCCTATGATTTGAGTAATAGTCTTTTGGATTTTTCTTGACTTTCTTTTGATTTTGCTTGTATACTCTTTTATGCCATGAATCCTTTCAATGTTGAATTGATAATCGTGCATCTTCATTGAAAGTCTTGAACTCTTTTCAAGCCTATCGATTTAACTTTTCTTCCAAATCAGACTCTAGAAATTCTTCTGCGTGAATCTTGTGGAGTTACAAAATATACATCCTTTCCTTGGTATTTCCATACTTCAAGAAGAATAAGTCTTTATTATACAGATACATCATGGGTTCATTTGGATACCTTTGTGGTCCATAGAAAATGAGAGTCTTTAGTATTGTAAGTGAAATATCTTATTGTCTGCTTTCCCAAACTATCTGATTTTCCATAAAGTTCTTTGATTGTTCCAAATGGTAGGCGTATTCTTCAGCATTTTTGAACTAATTACTCAAAGTGTCTTTCAATGTAGCCTCTATTCTTGCACGATTAAAGATAGTTGGAACTCGTTTTTCAACATTTTGAAACTTTACAATCAACTCAGGTGTTTCATATTCAGGAATCACCTCATGTTCATCAATAACATTCTCCTCTTCCTATGCATCCCATTCTTGTTGTTGACTTTGTTATTTGGATACATATTTTGTAGAGTCTTTACTTGAACGCTTTGATAAAGAACCTCTTGTAGACTTTGATCTTTTTGACGCCTTACTTCTTTACACTATTTTCTCCCCCTCAGGAGGAGCATTATCGTCTTGATGTTCACCATGTTGTAAGTGAAAATCATCTTCCCTGCAAGAAGTGTTAGAAGGAGAAGACTTTTCAAACTTATGTCTCAATGCCTCCTATAATACAATATCATTAGCTCAATCTTGAAGACTTCTCTTTAACTTTAAATACAGTTGATATTGAAGAGCAGCTAATGAATCTGTTTCGGTTGATTAGTTGTGGTTGGATGAACATGAACAACATTGGATTGTACATAACTTTGAAAAGTTCTTCTATAATCGCTGGAGCGCGTGCATTAAATTCCTAAGAAACAAGAGCATGTACTTCTGATCGGAAGGCATCACGATCTTTAATGATTGTGTTAGCTATACATGGTTTCAAGTTATATTAAATTAAATCATTTGTAACATTCTCATCAATTTGTGGAACAATCTCATGTAGAATGTCATCAATCTTATTATGAGTTTCCCAGAATTTTGTAGTTATGACACACTTTCTTTCCATGTCTTGAATCATATAACCTTGATGCCTGCACATCCTACAAAGTGCACCTAAAAGATAAAAGTATTTGCTGGAAATTTGTTTCTTAATTCATGAGTGTTTTAAGGTGGTGATAGTTGGGATTAAAACAATATCCGTCAATTCTTGATTAATTTTCTTATCCGAAGATAAGATTTTATAGAAAACTAGAAGGGGGTTGAATAGTTTACTGCTTTTTAAATTAATGTTATGCTTGTTTATAAAAATTTAGATTTAACTTTATGTGAATTCACAATATGCACAATATGAACAATTTAACTAATCAAGTGAGTAATGACTAGATATTAAATAAATATGCAAGGTAAGAGATAAGAGATGGAAAGATCAAACCACGACATGAGGATTTATAGTAGTTCGGTAACAAAGCACCTCTTCGCCCTACTCTACTCCCCGAGCACCAAACTCGAGAGTTCTCTTCACTATGTCAACAAGCTCCCTTTGGGCAGAGAAAACTGTACACAACTTAGCTTACACTAATTTCCAATACTAAGCTAAATGTCGAGTTTTAATCCTAGCTAGAACCAATCTATCACAACACAACATACCACTTCACGACAATTCACAACTAGGCTTCACCACATGACTTCTTCTTTACTACACGACTATTCTTCACTTCATAACTTCACTTAGCTTCAAAAATTCACTTCACCAAGACACTACTACAATCATACCAATCTATCACTACTTACTTAAGATCACCCTGATCTAAGTATACTTATAATGATCACAACAGTCTACTTAGTATACACAACTACGATACACACCTTTACAATATACAAATGATTTACAAGATATGATACAATTGCAATAAGGTTGTAAGGACATACACTAAACTATAATACTTCTTCACTTGATGATAGGAAGTATAAAATTGTTTTTGTTTTTAAACAAGTATTTAGTGAGTTTTATTTTCATTTCTCCCTCCTTTTTGTAAAATCAAAAAGGCTTTGTCGATGAATATGTGAAGAATCAACGGGATAAACGCTCCCCCTTGATGTGTGCTCCCTCTCGTTCGAGGGCACCAAGGAATCAAGCTATTGATAACTTTGCTACGAAACAAGTTAGAAGAACAAGACAACCATTTCTAACATGTAGCAAATAGGAAAAATAATTAAACATGTTGATAATGCTTAACAAGTATCAAGTTATTTGTGTAAACCAACAATCACAAATATATATCAACTAGGCTTAACTTTTATTGATATGAAAAATTCAACCAACCAAAAAGAAAGCAAGTGCATAAGAAAAAATATGAGGTTAAAGATCATTCATTTAACATAAAAATTATGTATAAAACACAATTATGCATACATCAAATAGAAATAATATGCTTGAAGCATATTAATACAACATATATAGAAGTAAACTACATAGGTCCTAATATTCCTAGACGTCTATAAGACTTGCTTGCAAAAGGAGAGGGTTGGTCATTTATTTTGAAAGCGAGAAAAAGTCGGCATGTATTATGCTTAGTTGGTTGTTGGTGGAGAGTTTGGAACGGAGGTGGTTGTTGGAGGATAGTCACGTTGGATTTGAGGTGGTGGTTGTGGTCGAGTGAGAAGAAATTCAATCCAATTGATATCTTCACTCAAGGTTAGGAATTGTTTTTGGGTGTATATGCAACAAGGACAATAACCAACATGTTGTTCAACTTGATCCAAGTTGAAGGTGTGAGGTAAATTTGGAGAGTAAGGTGATGAGGAAGTGTTACGTTGGGAGAGATGCATAGCTAGGAGGTTTGATAGGTCTTGAAGTTGATTAATGTCATTCATGAGCATTTCTCTACTTAGAGATGGAGGAAATGGAGGTTGAGTGTGGTTGTCACCTTGAGGTGAGGGTGGAGTTTGAGCATGAAGCACACTAACAACATATAGATTGATAAGTAAGTGAGGAAATAGGGGTTGAGATTGATTGACACTTTATGGTGGAGAGGGAGTGTGTCCAACATTAGTGTTGCAAGAATCACCAAGTGGAAGTGAGTGAGATGGTAGAGAATCATGGTTTGTTTTAGTGGTAGGAGAGTTCTCTTGAGATGGTTGATTTTGATTGAGAGGAGATTGTGGTTTGGAAATTTGAGTTGGTATGTTAACATTATCCACATTGGATGTGTGACAAGAATTTAATTTCTTTCTCCAAATGGGTCTTACGGACATTTTAGCAATCTTTAAATGTTTGGGTGAAGGTTTGTGAGGGGAAGACATTGGAGGAGACAAGATGAGTGTGGAAAATATGTTGAGGATGAGGGTTGATTTATACTAGGAGAATGGTGTAATTAAGGAAAGATGGACATTGTTGGAAAGTCAATCCAAGGGATGTTGGTGAGTTCAGGGAAATTATAGCTAAGTCTAGGTGAAAGAGGGTCAAAGAGCTGATAGAAATAAAAAAAACGTGTTCCAGGTGGCCGGTCCCCCTAATTGTATGGCTGGTCCCTTTAATTTTAAGAGGACCGCCGGTTTGATTTAAGGGGGCCGCCGTCTGGAAAGTCCAAAAAGTCCAGGTTTTTGTTTTGTTTCAGGAAATGGTAAAAAGGTGGACTGTTTTGTGGCCATTTTGCAGCAAGTCCTAGTTTTTATGGCAACTAAGACTACAACATTTAGCAAGCAAGAAGATAGGCAAGCAAAGTTGTAATTTTGTTTTAAGCATGATCAAGTCTAAGGGTATTTAGCAAGAATAACATGTAGACAAGCATGTAAAAGGTAAAATAAAGTCTTCAATAGAAACCATATTATACAAATAGTTTTAATACTCTAAATAGTTGTAATGCTTTTAAGATTTCTTAGACAAACCCTATGTGTTGTAAACGCATTTAAAAGAGACTTGTGTTTGCATTTATAAGCCTAGTGTGTGCCTATATGTAACAAATGTGGAGTAACGATTATTTCGACTCTAAGAAAGGAAAACCTAAGAAATAATCCAAGTGCTCCTTGATTTAATGTTGCTCAAACAAAATTGTCAAAGTATATATTGGATTATATATTTTGGCATCAAATGTAAGATCATTATGCATGATTTGAAAAATGTTTTTAGCATACATCAACAATGTATGAAAATGGATTTTTCATGTACTCCTAGTCGTGAGAAGGATTTTGTTAAAGTGAATTGGGACTTTTATATACATAAGTAGAAAATCTTAAATTTTGGCTAAACCAAGGTTACGTAATCTTGTATGTAGATTGTTCTTTTGAAGAGTTCTCAATTTTTTATTTTGTGCAAAATAGAATCCTAGACTCAGAAAGAGAGAAGAAAAAAAGAATTCTACTGACAGATGGTCGGTCCCCTTTAATTTTAAGGGGGCGCTCGTTAAGAATTAAGGGGGCCGCCCATCTGACAAAAAAAATCTTAATTTTTCGATTTTGGCATCTCAGTTTTGATTTCAGTTCATTGTTCTTATTTACTTTTAAGTTCCTTATCAGTCATTTATGGTAATGAGACTACTTAGTAAGCATTTAATCAATTTGTTCCATCATTCCTAGACCTAGACGTAAGTAATTGAAGGGCTCACGTTTAAGGGGTTTAGTTAGAATATCGGCAATGTTATCTTCCGATGACACCTTTTCTATGGAAATATTTCCTTTTTGAACATTGTCACGAAGGAAATGGTGACGAATCTCAATGTTTTTTGTACGAGAGTGTTGTACGGGATTTTTGCTTAAGTCTATTGCCCCTTTACTATCACACATTATAGGAATGTCATCTAACCTAATGCCATAGTCTACGAGAGCTTGTTTCATCCATAGTGCTTGTTGACATGCCTTTTCGGCGCTTACATATTCGGCTTCGGTAGTGGAAATAGCAAGAGCGGTTTGCTTCTTCGAGAACCAAGATGTTAAACAACATCCCATAAACATGCAAATACCACTAGTGCTTTTTTGGTCCACATAATCTCCTGCATGATCAGAGTCCGCATATACTATGGTTTCTATGCCGGACCTCTTAGGATACCATAATCCTAAGTGCATAGTGCCTTTAAACGTATCAGAAGATAATTTAACTACTTCAAGGTGAGTATTTTAGGATCTCTTGGAAGCGTGCACAAAGGCAAACACTAAACATGATATCGGGCCTACTTGCCTTTAAGTATAATAAACTTCCTATCATGCCTCTATATTTGGTGTTATCTACAGACTCACCTTCTACGTCTTTCGTGAGTTTTGTTTTCGTGGATATAGGAGTTTTCATTGGCTTAGAGTCTTCTAATCTAAATTTCTTAAGCATCTCCTTTATATATATTTTGATTGATTAAAGAATATACCATCTTCTAATTGTTTTATTTTTAGTCCTAAGAAAAAATTTAGTTCCCTCATCATGCTCATTTCGAACTCGTCATGTATGATTTTGGCAAAATCATCACATATCTCTTGACAAGTTGATCCGAATATAGTATCATCGACATATATTTGGACAATGATGAGATTGGGGTCCTTCATTTTAGTAAAGAGTGTGTTATCTATCATTCCCATGGTGTAATCATGTTTAATAAGAAAAGCTTTCAATCTATCATACCAAGCTTTAGGAGCTTGTTTGAGTCCGTAAAGAGCTTTCTTAAGTCTATAGACATGATTAGGTTTTGCGAAGTCAATGAATCCTGGAGGTTGTGCCACGTAAACCTCCTCATTGATAAAACTGTTAAGGAATGCACTCTTTACATCCATTTGAAATAATTTGAAGTCTAGTGCGCATGCATAAGCTAACAATATTCTTATGGATTCTAATCTAGCTACGGGTGCATAAGTTTCGTCATAATCAATTCCTTCTTATTGATTATAACCTTGGGCAACTAGCCTAGCTTTGTTTCTAGATACGACACCATTTTCGTCAAGCTTATTTCTAAATACCCATTTAGTTCCAATTATGGTCATATCCTTAGGATTTGGGACTAATTCCCAAACATCATTTGATATGAATTGGTTTAATTCTTCTTGCATAGCAATTACCCAACTTTCATCTTTTAGTGCTTCATTTATATTTTTAGGTTCTATGGTTGAAAGAAAACAAAAGAAATTACTTTTGTCTTGGGCTTGTGATCTAAGAGTTCTTTGATTTAAATTACCTATAACATTTTCTAATGGATGACTTTTAGATTCTTTTATGTTTATAATTTCATTATTTTCTAAAGGTTTATATTTGATATCATTTCCTAAGGTTCTTGTTTTACTAACCTCAATAGCTTCTTCTTTGACTAAATCATCATCCTCCAAAGGTGATGTTTTAGACGGGGGAGGAGTTTCATCGAATGTCACATTTAAGGATTCTTCGACTTTCATTGTATGTTTGTTAAGAATTATATAGGCTTTGCTATTTTGAGAGTATCCTAAGAAAACACCTTCATACGACTTTGGGTCGAACTTGGTGAGGTAATCCTTTGTATTAAGAATGAAGCATTTACTTCCAAATACTTTGAAATAGTTTAGGTTTGGTTTTCTTCCTCTTAATAACTCGTATGGGGTTTTTCCTAAAATATGTCTAATGGAGATTCTATTTATTATGTAGGTTGATGTATCGACCGCATTACACCAAAATTTTTGTGGAATAGATTGTTCATTTAACATGGTTATACTCATTTCTTATAGAGTGCGGTTCTTTCTTTCTACTACCCCATTTGATTGTGGAGTACGAGGAGCGGAGAAATTGTGAGAAATTCCGTTTAACTCACAATAGTTTCCGAATTGTACTTCATTATCAAATTCCCGACCATGATCCGATCTAATTGACACTATGGAACATCCTAATTTATTTTGAATCATTTTACTAAATATTTCAAACTCACCGAATGCTTCGGTTTTATTTTCTAAAAATCTAGTCCATGTATATCGAGAATAGTCATCTACAATTACTAAGGTATAACGATTTCCTCCATAACTCGTACGGTGGATTGGCCAAATAAGTCCATGTGTAATAATTCTAAGCATCTAGTTTTGATCTACTATATTTTTGGCTTTGTGACTAGCATGAGCTTGCTTTCCAATTTTGCAAGCATCACAAAAATATCGGTCAAATTTAAGCTTAGGTAGATTTCTAACTAATTCCTTAGAAGCCAATGATTGAATTAATTGCATATTTGCGTGACCTAATCTCCTATGCCATAAAGTGGAGTTTTCGTCTAAAGTTGCAAGACATATTTTATCTTCCGGTTTATTTCCTAATTTCATCACATATAGTCATCTTTTCTAATTTCCTTTTACCTAGACCTTTTCGTCTTTGTTTATTTGCTATCCATGTTCGGTAAATACTACTTTGCATTATTATCACTATATTTGACCAATTACTAAATCAAATTAAAATTTTAATTATCTAGTGCTTAACATTTTCATTAGAGTTAAGTACAGTTTTGGTCCTTTTGTTTGGTGCGATTTCACTTTGTCCAAAATTCAAAAAAGTTTTGAGTTTTGGTCCAAAAAACATGTTTTCGCGTCCACTTTTAGTCAATCCCGTGAATTTGAACTAAAATTTTTGACTAAAGTGAAACGAAACTATGTTTGGACAAAAGTGTAACGAAAACTATGTCTTTTGGACCACCAAAAGTGGAACGAAAACTATGTGTTTTGGACCAAAACCAACCTTTTTTTATTTTTGGTCAAAAGTGGGTAGTAAAATGCACCAAACCACAAGGACCAAAAATGTACTTAACTCTTTTTCAATAATTAGGGAGTCATGAGAAATCGTACATTTGCCTATGATGTTGCCTCGTAAATTGCTTCTGAAAATTACGTTCCCTCCGTTATACGCTTTGTATGTAGAAAACAATTTTCGGTTACCCGTCATATGCTTCGAGCATCCACTATCTTTAATCCATTCGTCGGGCTCTAAGTTTATTCCTAAGCATATTTCATTTGATGCTTGAGCTACAAGGCAAGTTTCGTCTTTAGTCTTTTCTTCTATCTTTCGCAATATCAACTCCATGCTCCTCCAATGAAAGCTTTTTGATTATTGCTTCTTGACGACTTTGGACATTCTCATATGAAATGATTTGGATCTCCACATCTAAAGCATTTTCTTTCACTTTTACCATCTTTGTCACTTCTACTTCTTTGAAATGACTTTCTTTCGTCTCGTGGTTGTCTTGCAAATCTTCCTCGTCTTTTAAAAAATTTCTTGAATTCTTTTAAGGCCATGGCGTATTCTTCGTCTTCACTATCGAAATTCGAGCTATCTTCATCACTTGATTCCTTTTTGGCCTTCAAAGTAAGAGATCTATTTTGTTCTCTTTTGCCTTTGACCATTTCGGAATCATTCTTAATTATTACTTCATAAACTTTCATGTTTCCAATGAGTTCATCAAGCGATAGAGATGTTAAATCCTTTGATTCTTCAATAGCCATAACCTTTGCGCGCCATTTAGGATGAAGTGCCCTAAGAAATTTCCTAACATAATTCTTGTTAGAAAAACCTTCATCAAGTGCTTTTTAGACTAGTAATAATAGTGTTAAATCTAGCAAAAGCATTATCTATCGATTCCTCTTCTGGAATCGTAAATTGTTCATATTGTTAAAAAAGAAGATCTATTTTATTATCTTTGACTTGACTATTACCTTGGTGAGTGATTAATAAAGTACCCCAAATTTCTTTTGCGGCTTCACACTTGAAAATTCTTTCGTATTCTTTACGTGGTAAAGCATTATAAATTACCATTTTAGCTTCATTATTTTTAGCAAGTTTCTTTTTAAGATCATCGTTTTGTTTATCAAAAGATACAGTTTCATTCTTTTTAGTTTCGGGATTATATTGAATAGGAGGAAAATCACCATAGGTAATAACATGCCAAAGATCTAGATCTTTTGATTTCACATTAGTTTCGAATCTATTTTTCCAATAAATAAATCCATCACTTTTAAATAGTGGTGGTCTTTGCATAGATTTCCCTTCTAAATATTTTTCCGATTCCATAGATCGATTCAAGTTTTAAAATTCAGTTTATTTTAAAAATCTTGTTTGACGTGGCTCCTGATACCAATTGTGGAAAACTAGAAGGGGGGTTGAATAATTTACCACTTTTTAAATTAATGTTATGCTTGTTTATAAAAATTTAGATTCGACTTTGTGTGATCTCAATATTTGCACAATATGAACAATACAAGTATGTAAGTAAATGATAAGTAAATATGAAAGACAAGAGATAAGAGTTAGAAGGATCAAACCATAACCCAAGGATTTATAGTGGTTTGGTAACGAAGCACCTCTTCACCCTACTTCACTCCCCGAGCACCAAACTCGAGAGATATCTTCACAATGTCAACAAACTCCCTTTAGGCGGAGAAAACTGTACACGAATTAGCTTACACCAATTTCCGACACTAAGCGAAATGTCGAGTTCTAATCCTAGCTAGAACCAATCTATCACAACACAACACACCACTTCACATCTAACTATACTTACAATGATCACAACAATATACTTATTGTACAGAACTACGATACATACCTTCACAATATACACAAATGATTTACAACATATAACACAACTACACAACTACACAACTATACCAACTATACTATAACACTTCTAGATTTGATGATAAGAAGTATTCTTCTCTTGCACTTGAGAAATTAAGCTTGGATCACTTGAAAATAAAGCTTTATGATTAAATAATCAAAGAAAAGAAAGGAGTGTATAAACTAATTTAGAACAGAAGGAAAGTGTGTACAAAAGGTCCGAAAATCAGTGGGGAATAGTCCAGTATTTATTGGTAAGCTGTGACAAAAAAAAAACAAGTGGCCGGTCCCCTTAATTAGGTTGCCGGTCCCCTTAAAATTAAGGGGGCCGCCCGTTATAATTAAGGGGGCCGCCCATGCCTGACGCTCTCTTTTTGTCTTTTCTGGGAGAGGTGTTTTCTTGAACATTTCTAGCCGTTTTTGGGTAGAAAATTTGAATTAAAAATATTTATTTGAATAAAACATTTCTTTTAAATCTAAAAATGTTTTGTAAAAGATATAAAAATGTTTGTGTCTTTTTTATAAAAAGTGTGAGTTTAAATTAAAAATCCTTTGATCATAAACTACATTAAGCATTTGTTTATTCATACCTTTAAATGATTAAATTTTCAAAATGAAAATTTACTACCAATTACTTGTTTACAATTAATTTTTCATTAATTGTTTTTACATTTTGTGATCATCAAAACGTAGAGAGATCGAAAAATATTAACAATGTTTTTAGGCATTATTTCTATCAACAATCTCCACATTTTTTATGATTACAAAATCTAAACTCATTAAATGTAAAATTTATTTTAAACAGGTTTTTAGTGAGTTTTATTTCCATTTCTCCCCCTTTTTGTAGAATCAAAAAGGCTCCGCCGATTAGCATTAGTAACGAAATAAATGCTCCCCTTTGATGTGTACTCCTCCTCGTTCGAGGGCACCAAGGAATGATATGCATATGAACTCATCTCTCTAACTATGCTGTAAGGTTCTTTTTATACACCAAGGAAAAACCCTAATGGGCTTACAAAACATGTGAAGAGATAATGCATATCTATTCCTATTATAACTTATACATATCTCATAAGCAGTACTAATAATGATACACAAACCAGTACTAATTGAAACTAACATAGCAGTACTCAAGAACTATCACTAGTACATGATAGAACAAACTATAACTAAGCAGTACTAATATTACAACTGGCAGTACTAATGACTTGGTTTATATTCTTCAATCTTTACTAGCAGTATAAACCTTCAAGTAGCAGTACTAAGTTCTTGAGTAGTATAAGCCCTTTAATTCTCAACGATCCTCCCCTAAACTTGTGATTTATCTTTAAATCACAAGTTAGGTTATAATTAACAGCTTTTTTGGTTCTGGGTGGATTCTCCCAACACTTTAACATCTTATTCTAAGGCTTCTAAATGAAGATTTTCTTGACTAAGTCTCTTGCCATCTCACTATCTTCTTCTACTTGCAATCTTCTGCTAAGCATCAAACTCATAACTTCAGTTGTCAAAGGATAATCCTTTTCTGGTAGCATATAGATGTCATGCCCACTTGTTAAAGATGCATGATGTACTAAACATGATCCATACAATCTCCAAGTCAAAGGATCATGCATAATATCTTGTAGCTTCCACATAATATCCACCTTGGTGTTTTATTTTGTGGGAATGTTAGTTTGAGTCATATGAGACATTTTAATTCAACCCATGTAGCTCTTTGCATGTCTTTAAGATAGGTTCTGCAGATTTAAAATTTTCTTTAACTAAGCTCTATAAAGTATCAAGGTCCTTTTTATCAAATACCTTATGCATATCTTCAAAGCTTTGATATGCCTCTGTGATGTTACTAACCCTGATAATCTTCCAATATTTTCTTGAGTCTTCAGTATGAATTTCCTAATCCATGATGGGATACTTAATTTGCAGAGCTTCTATTCTGAATTCTTCAACTAGAACTATCTCTAGCAGCTTCCTAATATCTTCTTTAGATAACTCTTTTGGTTCTTCAGATGATAGTTCTTGAAAAGGCTCTGAACCTAAAGCTTGAGCTGTCCTCAACTTCTTGAAACTTTATTAAAGTAGTGCTTCTTCTACAACTCTCTTTTTCTCTGGCTTACTAACTTCAGAATCCTTCTTGAAAACAGTTTAGTACTCTTGTAATACTCTTCGACCTCCCTCAAATAAGGTCTGAATCATGATCCATAACTCATACCTTAAAAAACTCATCCTTGTAAATGTAGCCGGTTCTTCAAATATACCATCATATTTTTCCTTGCTTGAGCTACTGTAACTGGTTTCTTCTTGAGAGTTTGATATCTTATCATTGAACCAAACTGTCTCTCTTGAACTTGTTCAACAATCTTCTTCCAGTCAATGTCATCACTCTTTTTCTCTCTTGAATCCCAAACTAATTTTTGTCATATTTTAGTGGCAGCTTCAACATTATCTTCGATCTTCGTTCATATGTTGTTCCAAAGCTATTTGTTTCTGCTACTTTCTCTTGAAATCTTTTTTTGGCTACTTTCTTAATTTATCAGTATCCTTGAATAGTTCCGTTAGCAGTACCTAAAACACAGACCTAAAGCAAATACTACTCACTTTATGCTGACCTCAATCAGTACTTCTTTCTCTCCTTTTCTATCGTAGGTCTTTACCCTTTCTTTGGATGCCTACTGCATCTATCTTTTTTCGGCACTTCACGGGAGAACACTTAATTCAGCTTCAAATGTTTCTTGGCTTTGTACTTCCACCTGTGGAGCTTTTAGAGGAGTAACTTGCTGCTCAGATAGATCAAAAACATGCACACCCACTCCTGCAAACGCTCTTCCCTAAACAAATTCTTCATCATTCTGTCTCTAATTTCATCCATTCCTTGTTTGGAAGGATCCCTAAAAACCAAATCCTCTTCTTCAGCTGATATTGACCCCATTTTTGCCTTTCTCCTTTTAGTTGGTAGATTTGAGCTTTCATCAACCTTTTGAACCTTTTTCACTAATTTGGGTAAGAGCCTTACCATGAACCCGCTCTATATTCCTTTTGAGTTTTGTTCCCCCCCCCCCCTCCAAGTTTAGTGACTCATGTAACTAATTTGGTACACAAATCCGTCAATTACTTGAGTTTCATGCTGCCCTCAACACTTCTAGGTGTGTAAACCTCCCGAGAGAGTGAATTCAAAGGCCTGGAAGATGTTGTTTTTATATGGAATTTGTAATGCTTGTGGTATATGGAGATAAGTTGTAAGGATAGGAATCAGTATAGGTTCCTGAAAGAATCTGCATTTAGTCTTATCTCAGACGTTGGCTGAGATGTAGTAGGTTGGGATGTAGATGGTGAAGAAGCAGTGGGTGTGGTGTTTGGTGACTGCAATTGAGAGATTGGTCCTTCCACTGACTAAGTTTATATGTCATGAAGTAGCATAGAATCAAATAAGTGACATGTACCCTTGACAAAAATCTAATTTTCATGTTGCTAAAAAGTTCTTCTGTGTTAAGAGAAGGAGCAACATAAATTCGCAATTATGTTCATCAAAGAAACCTATTTCTTTTTGATCAAAAAATTGCGTACTATAAAAATAATGTGGACTACATCAAAAACATTTGTTCTTTCATACTATCTATATTTTCCCCCATACCATCTAAAAAATAGTTTGTGAAAACTTAAAAGTCCAGTTTGTTGGCCAATACAAATAATTTGCATTCTATATTTTGTTGAACAATTGTTCCATGAAGTTTTCTCTGACGACTTCTCAAACAATTCTACAGGATGGTATAGGATTAAAAAATCTCCCATTGGGTGAAAATTTATCCTTTTTAAAAGTAAGTTTGTCATTATCAGAAAGATAACCCATTAGAGATACTTGTTCAAATATTTCATTGTTGGGCAAAGAACTAATACCATCTTCATCTGCTAATTAGAGATGTCTCTTAACAGATGCTTAAGTACTAGCAAATCATTAATGCCCATTTAACATGTAACAGTTATCTTGTTGATTCTCCATCACTGACTTGTTTTGCGACAGTTGCATGATGCTAAAACTATTCAAACAAGAGAAACATAGATAGTAATGTTTCGGCAGGTTGGGGTCTGTGCGTTGGGGTGTGATTGGGTAAAGAAGTAAATATAAGTGAAAATGGGGAGTGTTTGAATGTGACTATAATAGGGATTGCATATTTAATACAGTAAGGGTAAGTCTAGAAGTAAGAAGATTGGGGCTAACGAAATAAAGAGTCTATCCCTGCACACTGAAAGCAGACAAAGATGTTAGGGTTATAAGATGTAAGAGAGGATAACTGGTTTGTCATGTCCATCGATAAAGAAACTCATAGAAAACCCGGCCCAACAAAAAACCCCATCCTTACCTTATGGGTTAGCGCGCGAATACCCTGACTTTTCGGTTCCTGCCACTCAAACTCGCTATCGCCACAGTAAGTTTGACTATTCCTAGCTACCCATCATCCGAACGACCTCCCATCCCCCGCCTCTCTTTACATCCCCAATATAACGCAATCTAACACATAAGGTTTATAAACAAAGCCACCCGAATAACTACCCCACAGACAATCTCCTAACAGCATGGCACTCTTCACTTCCAGATGGCATTGACGAAAGCCACCATGTTATGCATACGCCAAAGTCCATATCTTTGCCATGGAGCAAAGAAAGGCATGGGCAAAACACAAATATAATTGCTAGGGTAAGATCGATTTAGAGATAACTTAGGGTTATAGTAAAAGCAATTGAGATTTTATAAAGAGTGTATAAGGTTCGGAAAGAGAATGATCAAATAAATTGTATCTTTAGTTTGAAAGAAACTTGTAAATAAGGTAAAGATAACAATTTTTCAATATTAAGAACCTTATATACGCAGTTAGTTGCGTAAAAACCTCAACGGTAATATTCAAAGAGTTGAAAATCTGTTCTATTCGACACAAACAAGATGTAGAGGTACACAGCCAGTAACAATCTAGTACCGTAACAGATACTACACATTTGTAACTGGAGTAGAACAAAGTTTAACACGTCCTCAGTACATTTAGAATTTGCCTACAGTAATTAACCCTATTCTCCCATAAATCATATCAACAACATGCCTCTATTCATTACAAGCATACTAGAAATAACTAGATAGACATGTGAGAATTCATGAGGATCCATATTTATGCATGACCCATGAATAGAAGTTAAAAATTGTTAATCAAACCAAAATACTACTTTTGACCCATTTCTTCCCAAATTTAACCTTAAGTCATCCCAAAAACTTAGGTGAAATTATAGTTTTGGCAAACTACCAGCCATCGAACACGGATTTGTATAATTCCTGTTACCAAGTTGCCATTTTGCCCAGAATAGCTAATGCTTTTTGCAATAACATGGTGGCATTTGATAAACCATATAGTTTTGAGTAAACTAAATCAACTACACAACGGATTTGAAAAGTCCTTTACTAAGAAGACCCGTTAAGCTCTGACTAGCCAGTCATGTATGTCTGTCTGACATGGAGAACTGATGACCATTTGTTGTGAGGTGATAAAAACCACCTGTCTTGGTGACCGTCACACTACACTAGGGGGATATAACGGTGGTGGTGGAGATTATTATCGTTTATTACATTCTCTACTATATGTCATATTTATTTAAGTCAGAGGAATTAATTGCGTAGGTTAGGGTTAGAATATGTAGAGAGTTAGCTATTAAATTTAATTAAACGACGCATCGAATTAAAATTTACATGTCCAAGACGACCATGCCACACATTAGAAGACTCAATCAAGTAAGCAGAAGAGTTCATTTTATTGATATCATTCTTGACCACCATTACATTGAGTTTAAACATAGCATTCACTGCATAACCCTTACCAACATACATTTGATTCTTAGACAAAACAAACTTATCAGACTCAAAGACTAAACGAAAACCAAACTTGTTTAACAGCCAACCGGACACAAGATTCTTGCGAATCTCCGGAACATACAAGACATTAGTCAACTTGAGCTCTTTCTCGGATGTCATCTTCAAAATAACATCTCCTTCACCCTTGATATCAGCAGTTGCAGAGTTGCCCATATACAGCTTCTGTCCATTGTCAACCGCTCTGAAAGAGTGAAACATACTCTTATCAGCACACACATGACGAGTTGCCCCAGTATCAATCCACCAACCACTGTTGTTAGTACCTACCAGGTTAACCTCAGAGATCATGGCACACACGTCAGACACCATCGCAATCATGTCCACATTCTCATCCACCATATTCGCCTGACGTGGATTCACCCGCTTCGGCATCTTGCAATTAGCAGCACGGTGACCTGGTTGGTCACAGTTGTAGCAAGTCCCCTGGAACTTCTGTTTCACAATCCCAGCTTTAGGAGCAAGGTACTCAGACTTCCCTTTGCCCTTCTTGTCATTCTTCTTTTTGTCTTTCTTATTTCCCTTGGAATTAAACCTTGAAGATGACCCAGCATGCTCAACCATATTAGCCTTGGCAGAATCAGGTGTATAAGTGTCTTTCTGAGCCAACTTGTTGTCCTCTTCAATACGTAGACGAACAACCAAGTCTTCAACACTCATCTCCTTTCGCTTATGCTTCAAGTAGTTTTTGAATTCTACCCAGCTTGGAGGTAACTTTTCAATTATAGCAGCCACTTGAAAAGTTTCACTCAAAGTCATTCCCTCAGCATGAATGTCGTGTAGCAGAACCTGCAGGTCTTGAACCTGACTTATCACGTTCTTTGAATCAACCATCTTGTAATCCAAAAACCGAGCTACCACGAACTTCTTTGTACCAGCATCCTCTGTTTTGTATTTGCGTTCCAATGACTCCCATAATTCTTTGGCAGTCGTGGTCTTGCAGTACACGTTATACAAATGATCTATCAAACCATTCATAACATAGTTGTGACACAAAAAATCGGAATGTTTCCATGCTTCTACAGCTTGCACAGCTTGTGCATTATAGGATTGACCTTCGGCAGGAGGTTCGGCCTGAGGCACAGTTTCTTTCAAGAACCGTGCAAGACCCAAGGTGGTGAGATAGAAGAACATCTTCTGTTGCCACCTCTTAAAGTTCTGACCATTGAACTTTTCTGGTCTTTCTGCATGATTAGCCACTGTGTTGGTAGCCGGCGCACCGGTTGGGATCACAACAGTAGTCGCATGAGGAGGAGTTTGAGTGTTAGTCATCCTGAAAACACGCAAAAACAGTTAAACAACTGTTATAAATCGGTATCTGCTTGTACCAGATCTGCTTCAAAGAAACTCAATCTTGGTTTCAATGAATCAACAAATCAGTTTAATAGAAACTCAATCTTGGTTTCAATATAAACTGATTAGAAAAACTACTTTAAAACGTTATAGATCTGTAAATTAAAATCTGTTTAATTAAAACTGATTTCCAAAGAAACTCAATCTTGGTTTCGAAAGGAAAACAATTTATATATATATAATCTGATTAATAAAAGCGGTTTTTAATTCGGTTAAACCGAATCTGTTTTAAGATTGTAGGGAAACATGTACACTTTTTATTATAACAAAATCAGATTACAATTAACAAATAATTAACAGAAATAAATAACAGAAAATATAACAGACAGAATGGGGTAGAAGCAGAAGACATACACTATGAATGATAAATAAATAAATCAGTAAAAGGTCATGAAACGAGGCACGTGTTGGACATGCTTCCCTTAAAACAGATTCGCCGTCTGTTTCCCAGGGTACAACGTTCAAAGCTGTTGTACAGCCGGACCTGACATACTTGCCTGAAAAATCACGGAAACTTGAGTGCTTCTGATCGAAAAGATTGCAGGAAAACTTATTAATGGAGTTATTCTCTCTTGTGTGTTTTTCCGGTGTTTTGGAATGGTTGAGATTGTCATCTATTTATACACATCCATATGCATATGGTGCAATCAATGCTGGTTAATCCTCATTAATTTGCCAATCATAATCAGCCAATTAATTGTCAATCAATGACTCATTAATCTTGCAAATCAGCCAATTAAAATAATAGTCAATGACTCATTAATTTGCAAATCATAACATCCAATTTAATTGTCAGTCAATGACACATTAATTTGCAAATAATAACACCCAATTTAATTGTCAGTCAAAGACACATTAATTAGCTGTTATTACTCAATTTAACCAATTTTCTCCATTCCAACTACCCTTCTTTGAGACTCGATATCTCATTCACACTAACTTCATTTTTGGACATATAATGGCTTGTTACAAAGCCTTACACTTAATAATTATATTTACTAATAATTATCTATGTCCAAAATTAGTGAAAACACATTTTTCACTAAAATTTTCCAACAATACACACAACTAAAACTCCATTCAAGTACTTATCGCTATTAATAAAAAAATCATATTTCAAGCAAGTTTCCAAATTAGTTTACATATATAATTTGGTTACGCCAATGAATAAAAAAACTTGCGCATCTAATTTTACAACACTTTATATGCGATAGAGTTTTAAGATAAAGTAATGAGCATACAACTTAACCAAAATTGGGTTATAACATTTAACATTTTCTTAGTTGTCATTTTCTTAGTTATCAATAAGTCAATTTCCATATCAGATAAAATGATGTCGTTGAGTGACTACTCAAAGATATATCTCAAATATATTCATACGTACTAAAAATCGATATTATCTATGTTAGATAGTTTAGCAGTGCTTTGTTCTCGTCGACTAACGGTTAGCAAGAGTCGTGTATTGGCATCTACATGCAAGTGAAGTGGGATCACCTTGACAACTTAGAATCCCACATTGGTTAAAGAAAGAAGTCTTTGCTAGTTTATATACCACAATGTAGACAAAACAAATATTTGTGGGTTGGTATGAAGTATTTACTAATTGGAAACATGCAGGAGGGTGTCTTAACCTTGTCCTGCATTGTTTCAAGACAGTGAATAATTTGTATGAATTCTAAAAATTTTGATAGTTAACAAAATGTACCAACTTTTTTTTAACATAGAACTCTTAAATTTAGCATAAAGCATTTGTTAAGATATATGTTTGTTAGACAAATGTAAACCCTATGGTATAACTTTATTATTACCACACATATATATTGAGGACTAGTAATAAGACACGTGACAGTGATTCAGGGTATTTAAAGTGAGGACATAATAGAAAATGACTTGTATGTTACGTAATTACATGTAATATAAATAAGTATACACAGTTGGAAATTAAAATCTCGCACAAATAAGACATATGCTTGACTTAAAAACCCGCATTTGATTTCTTTGTAATGTCTTTTCTAGAGTTCAGTGATAGTAATAAAATTTGTCGTTAGTAAAAAAACAAAAGAGAACGTAAAGTTGCATAACTAATCCACATTAGGTTCCATAAAATACGCTATTTTGGTTGGTTTCTCCAACACTATATAACTGTAAATTCACAACTTCACCATTTAAGATAGTAGATAAAAATACACTATTGTGGTTGGTTTCTCCAACACTGTAAATTCACAATTTGACCATTTAAAAAAGTAGAGATGTGATGAACTTGTTTATATGATTTAATTGATAAAATTTGCTACTGTGATTATCATACAATGTCTATATGAGCTACACAATACACACAACTAAAACTCAAGCAAGTTTCCAAATTAGTTTACATATATAATTTGGTTACGCCAATGAATAAAAAAACTTGCGCATCTAATTTTACAACACTTTATATGCGATAGAGTTTTAAGATAAAGTAATGAGCATACAACTTAACCAAAATTGGGTTATAACATTTAACATTTTCTTAGTTGTCATTAAAAAAAAATAACAAAAACAATATAGTATAATTGAAAATTATGAAAACCACCACGGTGAGAAGTTTTATGTTTTGAAACATAGCTGAATTGACCCTGCATGGATTTGTATGTATAGTTAAGAATTAGAAACTGTCACATTGAAATTACTTTATGTATTTTTGTTAGATATATGATCAAGTAGTTTACAATTAAAATGAAACACCATGCTCTTGTTTATTTCATTAAGGTCAAAATGAAAAGAAGTCATTCATTATGAAGTTAAATTTAGACTTGATAATAATAGAACACATGACTTTACTAATTTAAAGGACACCATTTTTTTTTAATGTGGACCCTTCAAACAAAGTATCAAAAGATGATGAACTAACCGCTCGGATGCCGTGTTAGATAATGTAAACCCGTAGGTATAACTTTTTTTATTACACTCATAATATCTTGGAGATTACATCAACGGAACCTTACGTACCAAAAGCTCACAAATCAGAGGCTGGGCCTATTTATCCACTAATAATGTTGTGCTTGTGCACACATAAGTGTACTCAATCATTAGCTTTTTCTTTTATTAAACGTCCACATATTTCACCACACTCCAACAACAATAAATTTTTACATGAAATATGCACGATAAATTTTGGTTGGACGAAATAAATAGGAACATATTGTGAATGGTGATGATAGCCTTTGACCTGCTCAATTAGTGCATTATTGCATCAAAATCTTCACATGAGGAATGTCGATAAGTGATGTTTTATATATTGATAATAGTATGTATTGTCGTAGCCTATAACCTTAAAATAAACAAAAAGGAAACTTGCGAGGTTGAATGATGACACATAGTATGTTTCAATTTTTTTTTCACCAAACTTATAAGAATTTGTTAAATCCACAAACGTTCAAGAGGGCTTTTTTATCCAAATCATGGAAGTTAATTAATTAAGATAAAAAGAATTTACAGAGTGGTTGAAGGTGTCATAACATTGTTGTGCATAACCCTTTTTGGATTGCAAAGTCAATACGTTTAAAAACCACATCCGTGGATCTAGGTGTCATAACATTGTTGTGCATAACCCTTGAACTGGGCTGAGTAGCTCCACCGCCTCCGGTGCAAGGAAACCGAAGGTATCAAAAGTAAAGGGAATAAACACGTGTTGATCGTGGAGTGACGTTAATAAACAACTTCCAACTTCCAACTTTGTTCGATGATGTTGTTTCTCGTTCTTTCATTTGGAGTAATTCTAGATGTAATCTAAAGTTTACTTGGGATTGTTGGCTTCAGATTGTTGGCTTCAACATCCTTATTTGATTGTTTTGTAATTGTTCTAGCTCCTTGCTAGCTTTCTAATAAAAGTTGCCGTTCAACAAAAAAAAAGATTGAAAAGACTAGCATTTGAATATAGGGGTGTTCATTAAATGGTTTGACCCGAAAACCAACCGACCCAAGTGATATTCGGTGAAATGGGTTTGGCTTATTTGGGTTTGGTTCGGATTATTGGTTGTACCCGAATTATATAATAGTTTTTCGGATTGGATTTGGGTTTAAAACTATAATGTCGGTTTCCACCCGAGTACCCGAAACGTAAGAAAAGAAGCGTTTTTGTTTTTATAATATAGGAAAAAATCAATCAGCAATTTGGAATGGGGAAAAATTAAAAGGCTCATCAATCACAACCAAAATTAAAACTCTATTGCTTGCAAGTTTCTTCTGTCACGACCAAAATCACGCACCCTAATACCGTATCAAGGTATCATCAATCACCAATTTTGTTCAGGGCTCCACCTATAAAATGACATCCTCGTATTCACAAATCACTACACCACTATTAGTCAAAAAATTTAATTGCATCTCGTATGTGGTTTCTGGGTTTTTCTATTGTTGTTTCGACCTCAACTCTTCAGTATGGTTATGCTATGTGTTATGTGCAACCATTGTTAATTTTAGTCTGATTTACCATTAATTATTTCAAGTTCATAAATTCATTAGATATTGGGGTTTTCAATTTTTGACATATTGTTATTAATTTTGAGAATTAGTTAATCAAATACATCTGTTTCGTATGCGTATCATGACAATATGTCAAAACTTATTATGTGCGGTGTATTTTATTATCTACTTTTGATTAATAATGATTAATAATAGTATGTATAATTACTATGTAGTTTATAATCTACTTTTTTTAATTATGCTCCTTCAATTAAAAGTTTTATACTTATGAAATTTGTTAATAGCTTGTGAATTTGTTCTTGCACTATTAGTGTAGATATACTTGTGCTATTCATACTTTTGTTCAAACTAAAATGGTTATTTGTATTTAATCTCCAAGACGATGATGAGGTATTCTTGTTTTGTTGTTGGTTCTAAGTTGGAATTAGGAAATAGAATGGTGATGTTTATTTTTCTTTCTCCATTGTTTGAATCACTATAGGCTAAAAATGGTTTGGTAAGGTGGAATGCTTGCTAGAGGTGTTATGGCTATTTCTATTTCCACTATGGCTTCTGAATATGTAATTAGCACGGGTGCAAGGGTGTTAGATGCATTCAGCAGTTCTCTAGCTCCTCCTGGCATTAAAAGTTTAATATGCACCTAAGTTGGTTTCGTGAAGACTCCATGCTGTTAGACGTCACATATTATTGGGATGAGATGCAAAACATTGAAGAAGGTAACTTTATCATTACTATTTAACATCTCTTTGTTTTACTTAAATTATTGATGTACTAGCAGGGTACCCGCGCGTTGCGGCGGCGGGTACCCTGTGTTTAAAGTTTAAGCGTCACTAAAATAAAAATGATAAACTAATTAACCAGAGAATAATAAAAAAATGATCCTAGTCCGACCCGGTTCACCCGTTTATACTGGTTCCGTCCGGCTATCTCCGTTTTTTTTCAAATGGCTTTTATTGGCTAGCCGAACCGGTGGCGATTTCCCGTTTCCGGTTAAACTCGTTGGTCAGGTCCGGTTAAACCCGTTCGTCCGGTCCGGTTTTTAAAACCATATGCACCATCAACTTGTTAGCATACAAATTGTATGAAGTTTTGCGCGTTTTATTATTTTTTAAAATATGTATAATAACATGTATTTTTTATTTTAGGGATATTTTAAAAATAAAACTAATTATGGTGTTTAATAATTTAAGGAGTGTATACTTGTAACATATGTTTTATAACATGTATTAATTAAAATTAAGTTTAGAAGTGGATTAAGTATTTGTACCATAAGCTATATAATATGCAATATTTCAAATTTAGAAAAGTGATTGTAATGTTTAATTGACTTGTACAATAAGCTTTTAAATTTGTATTACATAAACATTCAATGGGGAGAGAGATTTTAATCTTTTTTATATGTAGTATAGATGTTGTACATCATGCATTAAAATTTGTATTACTTAAAAAATGTGCATTTAATGAAGAAACATGAATGTGTGCAAAATTTTGATCTTTGCATAAGATGTTGTACATCATGTATTAAATTTTGTATTACTTAAAAAATTGTATTGCATTTAATGAAGAGAGCGGGTCTAAAATGTTTTATATATATAGTATGATGCGGTGAGATCTCATATAGTACATCTTCTAAACAAAGAATCAAAATAAGGTGATCTTGTCCATTGATTTCATTTCTTTTGAAAAACGCCTTTCGATCTATACAGGCGGGTTCAAACGCTTCATCCACCTATCCATATCAAATCCGGATCTAGCATCATAAACCTTCACCTTCATCCACCTCATCACCAATCACCTTTCAATTCCATATCCCCCTTCAATCCACTATCCTAAATTCGAACCATTATCCTTTCTAACGATCAGAATGGAATACCATAGGTGGGACACTATAGTTGGGACGTCATAGGTGGTACATCCTTGTGGTGGGACACCAGAGGCGGGACAACAAAAGCTGGACATCAAAGGTAGGACGTTTTTTATCGTTAGGTTTCGTTCAGATCCAAGGTACGATTGTTTTTTGTTCGCGTTTAATTGTCTTTTGAGTTCTCTGCGATTCAAAGGTTTTTGGTTAAGATTCGTGTTGCATAGAGCTTTCTTCAATCCAAGGATTTTATGGGGGACTCTGAATGGTTCGAGGTCAGAAATAAAAATCGCAAATCGACGGCTTTTCAGCGGAACGGATGGGGGTTTAAGGATAACGGTTGGAATGTAAACAATATGGGTAAGTATCGAACCAAGGAGGATGACGTGGCTAGGATATCCACATTCGTTTATGTGTCTAACATCCAGGATTCAATCACTGCTAAGGACCTTTTTCAAGCGTGCAAACAATACGGCCATGTGGTGGATACTTTCATTCCGACAAAAAGAGATAAGAATGGCAAAAGATTTGGATTTGTTAGGTTCATTAATGTTTTCAATAAGGATAGGCTGATAAATAACCTTTGCACATAGACTCAAACTCCATGCCAATATTGCTCGTTTTCAACGAACTCAGGCGAATTTTAACGAGAAAGAAGGTAAGCTGAAGAAACCCCAATCAGCACCTTAAGGTGATTTTGAAGGTCGAATGTACATAAAGGGATGGAAAATCGTATATGGGTGTTTTGAAAGGGGACATTAATCCTGTGGTTGAGGAGCCTAAATCAGAACCGGTGCTAGTGCTTGGGGACGACTGTATGGCTACTAAGGATGTATCTAATGCGTTATTTGGAAGGGTAAAGGAATTTGCATCCCTAGCTAATCTTAAGTTAGCCCTAACTGAAGAAGGATTCGTTGGTATCTTCGATCAAATACCCTGGGGGAACATTAGGGTTTTATGTTAGAAATTCAAGACCAAGAATTCTATAAAACAGTTTCAAATGATAAATATCCAGTGTTGCGGCTTGGTTCTCACTGATCACCGAGGCTTCTTTGGATTTTATGGTCGAAGGAAGGATAGCATGGAAGGAAGTGGAAGGTATCCCGCTCAAATTATGGTCGGGGACTACTTTTTCTCGTATTGCTAACAAGTGGGGAAAGTTACTAGACGTGGACGACCAAGAGGACTCTTGTTTTCACTCAAAACGACTATGCATCAATACCAAATTAGGTTCTTGCATTAACGAAGCATTTAAGGTGATTCATAGAGGAAAGACTTTTTGGATTCGGGAATTCGAGGTACCAGGATGGGTCCCTGAATTCAATGATGATTTAGATTACGAAGATGATCATGAAGAGAAACATTATCCAATGTGGTTGCATCTGACTTTTCACATAAAGGATATCACAGTAACAAACAGTGAAGGGAGGAGATCCACCGAAACTGTTCTGAGGACAGTCGAATGCTGTGTAAAGTCGTGTCGGGGAGGTTTTCAAGATATGTGTGCAGATAAGTCGGAGGATCATTTTAAATTGTACAATTTCTTATTAAAAACTAAGGGCATAATCGGTAATGTCATGATTATTTGGTAGCTGCCTGCAGTTTCTCCTGGCTTCTCTCCCAGTGTAAAAAGAGACGATAAAGTTGATGATCATGTAATTGGTGCAGCTTGTAGTGATGATACAGCGAGAATGAACAATAAGGATGAGTATCCAGAAGTTTTAAGTGAGTGTCAGGGTAAATGTAACTCGAATGGTAATGGTGGAATAATTCGAATTATTCAGGGGTATTTCATAAAGTAGTAGTGCTAAGAACTGGCTGGATCAATCATAGGTAATTCTGGATGACGGTAGTAGCTAGGACAGCCCATGGGGTACAGATGGGAGGGTGTCATTTTCCAATATGACTGAGATAATTGCATCACAGGAGTGGAGGAAGTTTTAAGATGAATTTTTTGCTATTACTATTCTGGCCTCGCCCAAAAGGCCAAGAAAGATTGGGTTAAGGAACTTTGTATCAAGAACAAGGTAAATTTTTTGGTGATTCAAGAAACTAAGATGGAAAATATGGAAGATCTTTGTGTTAGACAATGTTGGGGTAACTTGGCTTTTGATCATGTTCATAGTGACGCGGTTGGGAATTCGGGTGGCATTCTTTATGTTTGGGACCCTAATGTTTATTGCAAGAGTAGTTCTACTGTTTCAGATTCATTTGTGATTACTCGTGGTCACTGGCGTTTGTCTAGAAATGATATGATGGTTATTGCGATTTATGCCCCACAGGATAATAGAGATAAACAATTGCATTGTGGATAGTACCTACATTCAGGTCATAGCAAATTGAAAGGAGACGTGATTATCATGTGAGACTTCAATGAGGTCTCGTGTCCAATCTGTTAGATCGGTTGTTAATTAAATAACCTATCGGGCTAAGCAGATTCAAATGAGTTTATTTTGGATCGGGTATGTTGATAGAAGTCAACCTAGGCGGAAGCCATTTCACTTGGTGTCATAAATATGCAAAAAAATGAGTAAATTAGATAGATTTTTGGTGACGGAAAGTGTTCTTAGCAACTTTCCGAATATAAATGCTATTACTTTGGAGAGATACCTTTCGGATCATCGCCCTATTTTTCTTCGAGAAAACCAACATGATTATGGACCAACCCCATTTTACGGTTCTATCATCATTGGCTTGAGTTAGAAGGTTTTTCGAAATTTGTTGAGGATACTTGGAAAGCGAGTCCCTGTGTGGGGAATAACGGGATTTCAAAGTTGTTGGGCAAGCTTAGATATCTCAAATTTCAGATTCGGATATGGAACAAAACATATATGATTGGTAGAAAGAATAACAAAAATCAAATCATGAAGGATTTGGAGGCCATTGATCTGATGATTGACACGGGGCTAGGAAATGAAGAAGTTACCAGTTTGCGTGTGGAGTGCATGAATAAGCTTCTTAATTGTAATAAATTGGAATCGATGGAAGTGGCTCAAAAAGCTAAAGTTAAGTGGGCAATTGAAGGGGATGAAAATTCCAGATTTTTCCATGGAATTATTAATAAAAAACGTAATATTCGTAGTATTCGTGGTGTTATGGTAGACGGCAAGTGGATTGAAGATCCGAAGAGCGTTAAACAAGAGTTTTTAGAACAATTAGTAAACGGTTTTGCAAACGGGTGATCCGAATGGATACTAATTCAGAATGGACTCCCAAATAAGATTAATCTGTGCAACGATCGATGAGTTGGAGAGTGAAAATTTCAAATGATGGAAATAAAAAGGCGGTTTGGGAGTGTGGTTCAGATAAAGCCCCGGGTCCAGACGGCTTTACTTTTGGATTTTTTCGTCATTTTTGGTATCTCATAGACAAGGAAGTTCAAGATGCTGTTAGGTATTTTTTCCACTACAACGATCTTCCTAATGGATGCAACCTCATCTATTTGTATTAAGCCTTATTCTAAAGATTCCCATGATGAAAAACCTTGTTAAAGATTTTAGGCCTTATTAGTTTGAATTGGAAGCATTTATAAATAATCGCTAAAATTCTTACGGTAATCGGCTTGTGGGTGTCTTCGGGTAGGGATCGATAAGAAGTGCAATCGCTTTTATCGCGCGTAGGACAAATTTTAGACGTGCCTTCTTATCCTTAATGAAATGCTTACTTGGTGTAATAAGAGGAAAAAGCAAGTCTTTAATATTTAAAGTGGACTCTTTGAGATAGCGTCACGACTCGGATCGTGGGATTTCTTGACGATGTTCTTCGTTAATTCGGTTTTGGGGGGAAATAAATGGTGTAAATGGGTTTTCAATGTTGTCTTATTCGTCTGGGGATCCATTCTTTATAACGGCTATCTTTAGAAGTCGGCTAGAGTTCCAATTTGGGAAAGGCTTAAAGCAAGGTGATCCGTTGTCACCGTTCTTATTTATTCTGATTATGGAAACGCTTCATCTTTCTTTTCAACGGGTGGTTGACGCGGGTATGTTTCATGGGATCAATTTAGGAGGCACGTTGAATTTATCTCATATGTTCTATGTGGACGATGCGGTGTTCGTTGGCGAATGGAGCGAAAAAAATATCGCCACGTTAATCCATGTATTTGATTGTTTCACATAAGGTCTCCGGTTTGAAAATAATATGAGTAGAGCAAAATAATGGGGACTCTCGTGGATACGGTTAATAGTAGCTTAGTGCGGCAAAACAAGCTAGGTTGTCTTTCTTATTAAAACACCTTTTTTGTATCTTGTGAACCAAATTTTTTTATTTTGTTTTTACGTTGGTGGAAATATCGATCGGTTGAAATCTTTGACGATTATATTGATGGGTTAAGAGTGTCTTTTCACAGTGGAAAAAGAATATGTTATCTATCGGTGGGAAAGACTTACATTAGTGAAACGGTCTGTTGGGTCTATGCCCATATTTCACATGTCTTTATTTTTATATAAATTACGTTCAAACTCCTTCAGGTATTTTACGAAAACTAGAGTCTATTCGATCTAAATTTTTTAATGGTATAGATGGTTCTAAAAATAAAGTATCTTGGGTTCACTCGGACAAAGTTTTAGCTCATAAAGATAATGGGGGCTTAGGGTTTCGAGCCTTTTTGCTTTAAATAGAGGTTTGATTTTTAAGTGGATATGGAGGTTCATGTCTCATGAGAAATCGCTGTGGGTGAGGGTTATAAAGGCTGTACACGGGGTAGATGGGTGCATTGGAGTAGTTTCGAAAAATGGCCATAATTCAGCTTGGCTAAATATCATTAGAGAAGTGTATAGCTTGTCAAAAAAGGGTACTATACCTGATGCTAGCCACTTCATATATTAAACTGGGTAATGGGAAAAAAACTTCATTCTGATCGACAAATGTGTGAAGGCGGAAAGTTAAAAGAGAGATTTCCCCGTGTTTTTGCCCTTGACACTTGTAAAGAGATCATGGTGGGTAACAAAATGTTGCAGCCTTCTTTGACGTCGTCCTTCAGAAGGCCTCCGAGAGGAGGAGCAGAGCTAACTCAAACCGAGGACCTAACTAATCTGATGCATGCTGTTTCTTTAAACCATATGCAGGACCGGTGGATTTGGGATTTGAACGTTTCAGGTGATTTCTCAGTGGCATCGGTAAGGATAACATTGATACAATATCATTGTTTCGATGGTGAGAATACCATGACCTGATGGACTGTGTGTTTCCTATCAAGTGAATACGTTCGCATGGAAGGTTATGACCAATTCCATACGAGATAGGTTCATCTTTCGAGACGAGGAATTGATATCCAAAGCATCGCTTGTGGTAACTGTAATTCGGGAGTGGAAACAGATTATCATCTTTTTTTTTCTTGTGACTTGGCTAAAGATATTACTCGGCTAATACTTCGATGGTGGGAAGTTCCTGAAGTGGATTTCGAGTCTTATGGACACTGGAGGAATTGTTCTAGTCCAAACGTAGGTTTCCTAAGAACAAGTATATGTTTGAAGGAGTCTTTTATGTGTTGTGGTGGACCTTGTGGTCTTTCAGAAACAATAAGATCTTCGGGGGCAAAATTCAGTCTAAAGCGATATTATTTGATGATGTCACTTGCAAATCTTTTCATTGGTGTCGTGCTAGAAGTAGAAAGATGTTTAGTTGGATAGATTGGCTTAAGAACCCTTCTCTTATTTTGTTGTAATTGTTAGCTTCTTGCTAGTGCTTAATAAAATCGCCGTTAAAAAAAAAAAAAAATCCAATGGCTAATATTAAAACCCCAACCATATATAAAATCTAAAAAACACCACCTACCCCTCATTAAATTTTCAGTTTCTCTCTCTTCAAAACACACACACACACCGACTTTACAAATCCACCCGCTGGAAAAATTAAAATTTCACCGGAAAACATAACAACCACCGCCGGACTTCATTCAATTACTCTAAATCATCGGAAAATCATCATCCATCGCTCTAAATCACCGTCAAACTCCGTAAATCACCGAACTTCATAAAAAACCCACCGTAGATCATCGGAAAATACAAATAGATCACCGTAAATCATCGTCGATCGTTGGATAATGGATGAAAATTATTTAATGGATGTTATAAAAGTGTATAAACAGATCGATATGAACAAAGAGATTATTGATTGTCGAGAATGAGCTTGGAATCATAGGAAGTTTTGGTTTGATCTTACGAGAAGTTGCGGATCCCAGATTACTGTTGCATAGAAAACGAGGTAAAAATCACATGTGATTCTGCTTTATAGTGTTTTGTTATGAACAAAGGGAAATCATATGTGATTTGTTCATTTTTCTTATATAATGAATAAAATTATACTATTTCTACTTAAAGAAAGAAATCACATATGGTGTCAAGGACAAATCACATATGATTCTAGTGTTGTCTTGTTCTGTGATGAAAGAAATCACAATCACATGTGATTTTAGTGTGTTGTGATGTTTTGTTATAGAAAAATTAGAATAGATTAAACAAACCAGATTTGGTTTTCATTTAAGAAGGGATGAATCACATGTGATTCTGGTGAATCACATTTGATTATAGTGTTCTTGTTTGGTTGCTATAGATTGAAACAAATTAGCATAGGAGAAATCACATGTGATTTTAGTGTGTTGTAATGGTTTGTTATAGAAAAATTAGAATAGATTGAAACAAACCAGAATTGGTTTTCATTTAAGAAGGAATGAATCATATGTGATTCTGGTCAATCACACGTGATTCGGGTGAATCACACGTGATTCGGGTGAATCACACGTGATTTGGGTGAATCATACGTGAATTATAGTGTTCTTCTTTTGGTTGCTAATAGATTGAAAAAATTAATCATAGGAGAAATCACATGTGATTCGGTTGTTATATTATCATGAATCTTATGTGATTTTGTTTTTTGATATACATGTTATATGGGAAAAAATGAGAGCAACTTTATATGAGCATTATGAAACAGCTAGTGGATTAATATATTGGGAGCGTTATACACAAGGAATTCCTATACTAGTTTGGATTCTAATCTCTTATAATTTCTTAAAGCTCTCATTGATTGACTATACAGGTAAATTAGTTCTTTATTTGTTTATAATAACTTTTACATGAATCACATGTGATTCTGAAGGAAATCACATGGGATTCTGTTTTAATCACATGTGATTCTTCAAATGAAACACATGTGATTGTTGAGGTAAATCACATGAATCACATGTGATTCTGATGAAAATCACATGTGATTCAGTTCCAATTACATGTGATTCTATTAAAAATTCTTATTTCCTATGTTTGTGAAAAATGTACTACGATTTAGAGCGAAACCAATGAAGGTTTGTGGATACTGTATCGAGAAGACTAACGAGCATACCAAAACAACTAGTCCAAAGAATCCAAAGGCAATGAGAAAGAAGAACGCGACACCAATTACTGATGTTTGAACACTTTTTAGTTTATGAATTCTTTTTACTTGATGTTTGAATACTTTTTAGCTTATGAATTCTTTAAATTATTTTACACCTTGTTAATTGAATATATGAAATTCTTTTTTACTTGAATACATTGAATTCTCTTGTTATTGAATGTTGTATTCTTAGTTATTTACTTATTTATATTATGTTTGAAAGACACAATACAATACTCAAAATTTATATAAATGTATAGAATACAAATAATGTGATGTGTAATAAACATATTATAAACTTAAGTATAAAAGTACTGCAAATCACATGTTATTCATGTGTAATGAAGTGATCTATGTATAATATATCACCATGTGGGATTTACACTCACCTACTATGCATATTAATGTAATGATCAGTCATATCTAAGAATGGCGTCACTGGTCTAATTAATTATAGAATCATACTGATAGGGTATGAAGACTACTAAGTATATAAGAATAACTGGGTTTAAACATTGAAGTAATCAACTTACATAACCTTAAAAGATTTAGCACAGCTCTAACAGAAAGAAAAAAAACATATCATTTGTTTGCAACCAAAATTATATGCTAAGAAAACAGTATTAAAAAAAAAACAAATAAGATATTAATCTTACAGCTTCCCTAGCCAAGGATGAACGGGAACGAGTTTGCATAATACTGTTAACAAAAAAAATAAAAAATCAGTATCAATCAAAGAAGTAGACGAATTGAAATTTGATTCAAAAAATAAAAAACCAGATATCCTTGCTTGAATTTTATACCTATACTTTCTGCTATTTATAACTATTTTATATAATGACTTTCTTTTTCCAATATCTAAAAATATCCGTTGACTTCTTTGATAAGAAATATACCGACGAGAGGTCTCTAGATTACGAACAAAACGAGCCAAATATTGATATGCTTTTGAGATGCTTACGATTTTGTAAAAAATGTCGACGATTAATTCACATTTAAAACAAGGTATTTTCAAAGCACACCTTTAACTTATCTATTAACTTTGTAAACTACCCTACAGTTAAATGAAAACTAAATATGTAGAAACGTAGGTAGTCTAGAGACTATTTATGGACAAATTTATGAAAGTTTTTTTTTTTGAACAGCAATATATTATTAAACCACTAGCAAGAAGCTAGAAATTACAAAGCGACAAAGTACGGATTTTTAAGCCAATCGTTCTAACTAAACGAGGCTTTACATCTATTACGACACCAATAAAATGATCGAGACACAATATCCTCAAAAATCATCGCCTTTGGAGAAGAAACCGCTTCAAAGATATACTTGTTCCGATATTGCCAAATATGCCACCACATTACGTAAAAACACCTTCGAGAGTCTGCTTATAATTAGAAGATAAGCGAAGATTCACAAGTCAGTTTAACCAATCTTCATATGAGTCGGCCTCTATGTAAGTAATATCCCACCATCGAGTTATCTTTCGGATAACTTATAATTTATAATATAATTTATGAAAGTTTACTTCTTACAAAAATTACCGGCTCTACAACTATGAAAATGCATCTTCGACACACAAATAAAAATAGCCTCGCCGCAACGCGCGAGCATTATTCTTCCTTTAGACAAACTCAACACGAAACAACTAACAAAATATATACATTTGACAACTAAAGATGAAATCCAAATAGCTCCGTCGCAAGCACGAGGGTATATCTTTTCTATCACATCAGTTATAAATACAATCTTAAAAAATAAAAAGTAAAAATCTTAGCATTTAAAACCCAAGATATATAAATGACTTAAGTAAACTCGAAATTGTTTTTATAACCAGACCAGACGACGCGGTTCAACCGATTTAACCGAACATGTTAAAAAATATGAAACAAAACATACGCTAAATAATCCAGCAAGAACACGTCCACCGCAACGCGCGGGCCGTGATTCGGCTTGTTTATCTCTATACTATAGTCGGTGCCATGGTCGGTGCCACATTAGGCTGACGTTTTTTTCGTGGGCTTATATTAAGCCCGTTTTCTTAGCTTTTTTGTTAGTCCATCTTGGCCATACTCTTGAGGACTATTGCACCGCCTTCCATCTATTATAGTATGTCCACGCGTGTCTCTCTGCCTCAACACACACTACCCCATAATCTAGAAAAAACACAAATTCCAGAACCATCTTTCCATTCATCTTAACGATCTAATCTCATCCATTTTTTTAGCTAAAGGAGTGTGATATTAGGTGGCTAAAAGTTGCTTTTATCACTGTTGAAATACATACGGTAAGTTTTTCCCGAGTTGGTTATATGTTTTTACTTTGATCTAGATTCATGGTTCAGTTTTTCTGATTTATAGAATTATAAGCTAATTGTTGGGTCAAAATATGGTGCTTTTATGGCTTGCAGTATGGTAGGTGGAAGATGCGAACCCGGCTTGCCGCCTCGGTGTTGTGTCAAATCCATTTGGTCATACCGAAATCATATAATTGTTTTTTTGAAAACAGTTTCAAGGTATTTTTTTATCCATTTTTTTATATAATTGATTGATGTTTATATGATGAAATGTGCGTAATGTTTATACCTGACGAGGCATGGATACGTCCGTGCGTTGCACCAGGCTTTTTTTGTGTAAAATTTTGTTGTTAATTATGTGAAGCATAGTACAAGTTTATATCTCGGCAGTTGGATTTAAAAGACGTCTTGCGTTGCACTTATATTCGTTCATATATTTCATAACTTTATATTCGTTTATACATTTCATAGCTTTATAAATATCGTTTTGAAAATCTTCTACCCGATAACGATCATGATGGCTTCATCATAGCTGTTTCAAAAAGATCATAAGACTATTATTTAAATTAAGACTACGTCTTCTATCTTCTGAAATCCTGAATAACCAAAGACTCGTTTTTCGTTTTACTTGTTTAGATTGAAAAGGTTGTAACCACAATCAAGTTTGTCAAATTAAATACTTATATTCGTTCATATATTTCATAGCTTTATAAATATTGTTTTTAAAATCTTCTACCAGATAACGATCATGAGTTATTATATAATTTTAAAAGGAAAAAAAGTCCAATAAGTAATTGATGTAATTGCATTGAAAACGGATTCATATTAGATGTTACATTGTTACATAACCATATGACCATTTTGGTTCATGATCCAGATTTACTCAACGTTATACATTATTATCTATATGTAATGATATAGAACATTATTTTTCTAAATAAAAAGAGAAAAAACTTCAAATTCACTATTCTAAATTGTTACTATTATTTGAATGATACAACTCAGAGTAAACTACTACGTAGTATTTCATTTCATAGAGTCTCTATTCCATAACAATCTTGCACATGTTTACTTTTTTACATAAAAGAAAAAAAACGTCGTTTGCAATGTATATTTAGCCCAACTGCTTGACGTGTTATATTCGTATTTTCTTCACCAAGAAATGGGAAAATTCTTATCTTTTATCGAATTGAACGAATGTACCCATTAAGGTATCAACTCCTATCAATTTAATACTAATCATTTAATCATCAATACTGCCAATTAAACACTTACTTTCTAATGAATGAATCACCCTTATCGCAAATGTCAACAATCTTGTGCCTGTTAGGTTTTCCCCTCCACGGACCCAATACCACCTTCAACGCCCATCTGATGTTTTTATAATGGATAGTGAGCTCCAAAAAGAAGTTGATAATTGAAAGGAATTGAAATAGTTACCTGCTAGCCGGTAACCCTTCCAAAATATAGCCGTTATTACCTATTTTAACAAGTCACAACAAGTTTGATGGGTCTGAATGATATTTTTCAAAGTTTGTTACCACTACAAGAAAAAGGTCTTTTAGTGACACTTTTTTTAATGACACATATAAAAAGTGTGAGCAAAAGTCAACATATCCTTACACTTTTAGAAAAAATGTAAGCATATTTTAAGTTTTATCTACACATTTTAAAAAGTGTTAGCAAAAGTGTAAAGTTTTCCTTACACTTTTTAATAAGTGTGAGCAATGTCGAAGTTTCACCTACACTTTCTAATAAGTGTCACCAAATGTCTAAGTTTCACTTACACTTTTTAATAAGTGTGAGCAAATGTATACTTTTACCTACACTTTTTAATAAGTGTGAGCAAATCTATACTTTTACCTACGCTCTAAAAAACATGATTAAAAGTTCTACAAAAATCGAACCGAATCGAACAAAAAACCGACTTTGAGGAAAAGATGAACCGAAAACCAAACCGAAGTGAACCGAGCAAAACCGAACCGAATAGATAGTTTAGACGTATTTTTTTTGGTTTTAACCCGAACCAAAACCGAAAACCATAAATATACAAACCGAACCGAATATGGTCGGTTCGACTCGGCTCGGTTTATCGGTTCGGTTAGTTTTGCTCAGCCCATTGGTTTAAAAAAATGCAAGTAAATATTTAGGAACATATACTCTTACATAATATTAGCAGATAGATAAAAAAAAAATATGTAAGTGAGCTAAGTATAAATATTTTTCACAAATTACATATCTTATAAAAATCCAAACGTCCAAACAAATTTGCATATTTTGTAAATAAGTTTCACAAAATAAACCCCCAAAACAAATATTTTGTAGGATACGGCTTTTTCCCCCAAAATACACCAAACATCCAAAGAATCCTCTTACCCATGTGACGTGTTAATTAATAAACCGCTCTCACCTGCTCTTAACAAACAGGTATTCGTTGTTAGTTAGGTTGTCATTGAACTGAATTTGTGGTATTTAATTTGTGTATTTGAACTGAAATTTAGTTAATCAGTATAGGTATTTAGATGTGTTTCGTTATATTTGAACTCTAAAATTGTTGTATTAATTGTCGCATATAAGGTGTTTGATGATATGCCTAACTCAAATAAGTTCAATAAAGTTTGGTAAATTTATATCTGGATAGCTGAATTTGATGCATTTAATGTGTTTGATGATATGCCTAACTCAAGTCTAGTGAAATAATGAATTTGAAAGGAGCTATATGCTCTTTGTTTGACAAACACTAGAGATATACAAGAATTCTAATATAGTACATATAATGAGCTATAAAGTCGATGCTGAAATTGGACATAAAGAGCTGATTGGAAAATGACGATGAGTGGTGTTGGGAAATTAGTAAATGTGCTTACTCCATCAACCTTGATTCATGGTAATATTGGCCCTCAAACGTTCATCCTACAGCTGGTCTAATAACTACACTACATAGCTGGACTGTTTTTTTGTCAAAGTTTCCTCACTATCTTGAACTGCCATGTCCATCAAATTGACAATCATGGTATAGTTTTTATAATATTTCACACAAGAACCATATTTCTTCATAGTGCAATAGTGTGACTGAAGGTTTGCTAATTATTTGTTCAAATTTAGTCTCATAGCAACTTATTTCACACAACAACCATGTTATATTATTTGTTCTAATGGTGATGTTGTTAATGTTAAGTGCGTGTGTGATTTCCATTAAAGAGTTATTGTGTTTGCTTGATACTTTAAAACCTAAGTTTTGCCATGACACTGTGCTTTTTTCTTTTTCAGGCTGCTGCAATGCTACGATTAGCAGAGCAGAATTCTGCTGAGTCGACGCGGAGCGAATGGTATAGTTTGTCTTCTGTTTAATGTTTAGAGCTTTGAAAGGTGACATTTGTTGTGTGTTAAGAAATCGCAAAGGTTTACACGAGCTAATAATTACTGCCTACAGGGCTATGCTCGGTTTTCTAACGTTCTTAGTAAATTATATGGTATCTAATAAGTAAAACATGAATAGTTCTTAGTATACTACTTAACTGATATATGTTTTATTGGATGTTTAATATACCCATCAAAGTCTTAAATTTGAAATTTATCACATGTCAAATTGTTTGCTTGCAAGAATATCGTAATCGGCTGAACACACTTGCTACTCAAAAGGCAGCAGGTATAAACCCGTATCCTCACAAATTCCAACAAACAATTTCCTATCCTGAATATAGACGGAAGTATGAAAACTTAGAAAATGGGGAGCATCGGGATGGAGAACAAGAATCCTTATCTGGTAAGCAGAATTTGGTACACAATCTTACATTTTATAATTATATATGTTCCTTGTTTTATAATGATGTTGATAATTGCATTCTTTTCAGGCCGTGTGAGGAACATACGGTATTCATGGTATGTAACTTTCTGTGATTTGCATGGTCCTGGTGGGAAAGTGCAAGTCATGGTATATCGAAGGTAACTACATACTTCTTGCAGATATAATCTGGTTAGGTAACGGTTGTACATTGGTTTGGGTTTAACCTGGTCATTGTTTAGAACAACCCAGATTGGCCAAGTCATAAGTAAATAGGTTGATTCAGCCGCCATTATATATTACTTGTTGAGATTTGGCACAACCCAAATCGACCCAGTTATGAGTAATGGGGCTGAATTTTTCGCCTTTAAAGACACTGTTTATTAACGTTTTCTTGATTTATAGAAAGTCAACATTTGTCAACGAATCGTATTTTATTATGTGCTTAAATGTTTAGGCTCGGAAATAGTTTTATGAAGACACTGACATGTTGTTAACTCTGCATACCTCTTTATGTTATTTATTAAGTTATATGATGAAGTATTTTTTTATCAGTTGTGAACATTAGAAAATATACACATACTAAAGTACACATTTAACATGTTTTTGCAGGCGTCCTGAGCTGGACAAATCTGAAATTTCAAAGTTCCGAAATAGTGTGAATGGAGGAGATATTCTTGGCATTGTCGCGTTTCCAGGTGTGCATTTTCAGTTTGCATTTTTGCATTGTTGGATATTTGTGTATTTTTGCAATGCTGTTACAAGTATTGTTTTTCATATTGATGGAATGTCTGTTTTCTTATGTGTTAACTTTTGCCTTATTTTCATTTTTTACAATGGATTCAGGTAATATAAGCTATGACACATTTTCTCATTTCTTATTCTTAACGCAGGAAAATCCTTAAAGGGGGAGCTGAGTATATTCCTTAAAACG
>BQNB010034594.1:0-48711 GCA_026074375.1 Tanacetum coccineum
ATCCAAACATACCCTTATTGATTCTATATCAACCAAACGCACCCAAATCCGATGCACCTAAATCCAAACGTACCCTTGGCTATTTTATAACCAACCAAACACACCCATTTGTGGTGTTATAAACCAAAACCCACCCTTGTGGGTGGCTGACAGCCAAAACAAATGCCCCCTAGTTGTGTAAAGCCACATAAACAAACACCCTTGGTGGTGTGGTGGCTGCCAAACGCACCCTTGGTGGTGGCTGGCTGGCTGCCACCCATACGCACCCTTATGGGTTTAGAATCAAAACCAACGCACCCTCGAGGTGTTTAAACCACACGTACCAAAAAAGGGTGGCGGCGGTGGTGGTGTTAAGGTGGTGACGTGGTGACAGCAACGGCTGTGATGATGATGACAATGATGTGGGAGGTGGTGGCGATGGTGTGAGTGGTGTGGGTGATGGTGGATCATGGTGGTGATGGCAGTGGCAGCGGGGTGGTGGTGGCAGCGCGTGGTGGTGGGGATCGGGTAGATCGGGTGATGGGGAGGCTTTCGGAACTCGGCCGGAAAGTCGCCGGAAAAGTTTTTCGGTGGCCGGAGGTGGTGGCCGGAGGTGGTGACCGGTGGCGGTGGCCGGAAGGGCTGGCTGGAAAAATTGGGAGGGAGAGAGGAGTGTGTAGGTGTGTGTGTTTTGATATAAAAAAATGAAATGAAAATGATATATAACTTTTATATATATATATATAAAAGTTTAAGAATGAAATAGAAAGTGAATAATAGGTTGATTTTGTAAGTTTTTATCATAGTTTTGATAACTATCGGTTCGGGACTCGTTTGAGCCACTTATCGGATGATTCAAAATACGAAACTTGCACCATTGCGTTTCAAATCATTTTTTTGATCAAAATGAGTATTCACTCGACTAATTTTCATAAACGTTTTATAAAATTTATTTAAAACGTTTATTATTTATTTGTATGTTTCCGTTAAACTTTGTCCGTAAAATGATCTTTTACTCGAATATTTGCATCTTCAACAAACGTCACTGAATAAAATGATGACTAATTTATTAACTATTTTTATTTAATAAAAAGTGTTAATTAAATATAATTTAATTATTTTCTCGTTTCTATAATCTTGCGAGGGCATTTCAGTCACTTTCTGACTGTTTTTGGGTCTCGGGCAAAACTAAAAAGTTGTTTGGAATGTTGTTTTACATCAAATTGCTTTAGAGTCCGAGTCTTGAAAACATGATTTAGTGGGTCGTTTTTTATAAGTTAAAAATAAATTTGCGCCTCGAGGTAATGTAATAATAAATATGATTGATTATTAAAATATGTTCCGAAACATTACCGGTTACGCGGTAATCGTTTTTATGTGACAATAAAAGACCAAAAGTCAAAAAGTCAAGTCAGACCCAAAAAGTCCAAGGGTAAAATAGTCAAAAAAATTCGAAAATTACAGGATGTTACAGTACCTACCCCTTAAAGAAATCTTGTCCCGAGATTAGATTTGTGTTAACCGTTTGTGTGACCAAGAAAAGATTTAAGATTTTATAAACCAGTTCTAAACAAGACGCTGATAACTTTATTCAAAAAAATTCGGTGTTTCGACACTTCTCAATATACCAAAAAATTTAGCTAGGCTTGACCAGGATATTTAATCCCTCAAAATAGGCATCCCAAAAAAATATCATTACATGTCCTATGACTGATATACACGCGTTATAAGGAAAATCTCTTAATAGTGAAAGCGTCGAAGGAGAAAGTGTAGCCGCGTGAGTATGTCTGTAGACAGTTTTGAATGTTCCAGGACGAAGTCTCATTTCTGATATCTGTAACGTTCGATGATTAATAACGGACGAGGCTAATTGAAGTAAGTATCCAACTTACATAGGCAGTACCAGGATATATCGCGACCTAAGTCTCCGTACTAGTGGCCCGAAATGAATAGTTCGACTAGATGTTTCGTCGATAAGTGTTTATCTGAATTAAGGGGGGGTTGCATTACCTATTGGATAAAGTTGTACAAGCTGGGACCGCTTCAGGACCCAACAACAGCAACCCTAAAGACAATAACTATAACAAACGGTGATGGGATGTTGTACTCAGTCTGTTAGCTCCACAGACAGTTCACGATTGCAAGGATTTCCAATAGCAACAATAATAACTTAAGAATGAGATCAGGTAGTCCCAAGTGATGCCTTCAGATTTTGCTGAGTGGTAAGGCACGATTGTGTTCCTAGACCTTTTTAACGGATTCTGATGATTATCGGGTTTGAGTTCATACTCGTCTCATATCGGATACCATTAAGCCCACTCGTTTATAATTCATTATTTGCATAAAGAAGCGTCCCAATCCTTTCAAATAAATAGATTATAAATCATCCTACTTAATAATTCCCGATGCAATACACGTACTCACATAACCTTCAAGGTGATGGATGACATGACGATGCATGTGCTCTAATGAGTATGGGACGAGTGTTCCAAACTCGTCTTCGGAGACGGGGAGTAAAACTATCAGGGAAATCACATAGTGTTCAAGATCGTTAATGAGTACTCGATTAGAGTAAAATACGATAAAGGTCCTTATGAACGAGTCAACATAGCAATTATCACATCAATCCTCCTATTACAAGTCCCGCCCATACAAGACTTGTAATACTTAGATTCATGCATAATCCCATGTAAACAGAACTGTGACGGGTCTTGTTAACATAGCAATTATCATATCAATCCTCATATTACAAGTCCCGCCCATACAAGACTTGTAATACTTAGATTCATATATAATTCCATGTAAACAAAAATTATGACGGTCTCCGTGTAATACGATATTGTATAAAGCTATGAAGAAAAATAATATTCTTCGAGACCATTGTTTAACTTACAATGTCTGAGAACAAAGCGAGACCATTGTTTAACTTACAATGTCTGAGAACGAAGTGAGACCATTGTTTAACTCACAATGTCTAAAAAGTAAAATGAGACCATTGTGCAACTCACAATGTCTTAGGCGTAAATGAGACCATTGTGCAACTCACAATGTCTTAAGAATTGTTCTGGTATTTATATAAATAACTCTTATATAAATAAACGTACGATATACGCAAAAGGAATGCAAGCATATATATTATATATATGTATGTCATGTAAGCACTTAAGGTAACAAGTAACCTAAGCACGTAAGCAAGTAGTGTGTATGCACTTTGAAAATGTTTAATGTGATGCAATATTTGTGAAAACGGTTATAGTCTAGGGTAAAATATGCAACCTAGTTCTCTATAACCAGTGCTCTGATACCAATCTGTAACACCCCCAAAAATGCGTGTCGCAGCAGAAATTGTGTCCGGGGGAGTTACTTTATAATTCACAGCGCTAGATACAAGAGAACGACCTCTAAATGTGTCGTTTCAAAAGTAATCTCGTTGATTTCCTTAAAATTGATATAACATTTGTCCCATAATTGCATCACAATGAAAAACTTAAAAGCGATACAATGAGATTTGATCATTTGTATATAAGTAGAAATCCATGAATGAAATCTTGTCAATTTAGACTCCAATGCACATCAGATAATCCAAGCATCTAATTCACCTGAGAAAAACATGCTTAAAACGGTCAACATAAAGTTGGTGAGTTCATAGGTTAGTTTAAGTATGAATGTAAATTCCAATGAATGTATTTGCCCACTGTGTCATCACAGTACCATGTAAAACATTTAGTGACTACTGTCTCCCTACAGTATCATAAAATGATTGTATGACCATTTCAACCCTTTTAATAGTCCTCAAAGTTGTATGCATAAGTGTTGACATCAAAGTTTTGTAAAGTATGCCTGACTATTTCAATCCTTAAATAGTCACAAAATGTATAAATATATGTTCAAATCCAAGATTTGTAAAGTATGCATGACCATTGTATCCAATACAATAGTCATAATTTGTGATTATGATTACACACCTAAGTTCATGAAACTGCGACGTAGACCTGTTTATATGCCACTTTATTCAAGGCACAGTAAGAATGTACCCATCGTAGGTGTTCCCTCCAAGAACACCTAGGCAGTAATAAAATAATATGTTCCCATCGTGGGTGTTCCCTCCAAGAACACCCGGGCATTAATGAAAATAATACGTACCCATCATAGGTGTCCCCTCCAAGGACACCCGGGCATTTCTAAAAATAATATGTGTATGTGATTGTTGGCCCCGCAGGCGCCAATCCAATCGTAATCTGACATGGTATAACGTTCGTTCCCAGTGATAGCTAGTCACCCGAACGGGGATTGTCATCCAAATTTTTTTTTAGATCAATCTTATAACATTCGCGCTTACCTCCAGAGTTATTAACTGTTCAGGTAACTTAGTAATCCATAATCAATAAATAGTCATAGTATTGTGTTTACGTTTAAAAATTAAAACAAAGTATGTATCTCCTCGCGAGATATTATAAATGAGTATGTTAACCAAACAGGTCAATCAACCATCGTAAAATACATTTGTAAACAAGCATGTTTACACCCCCAAAAATATATAATAAAAACCAGTAAAAACAGGGGGCTATAAACTCACATTGATGTTGTAGAACGATTTGCAGAACTGCACATATCAAGCGCAACACAAACGGAAAACCGGAACGGCTCGATCAAGAAGATGCAGCTTAACTTAACGGCTAAGTCCCACTAGCCTAGGATAATGTATTTGGGTTTCCCGATGAATGGTTACGTCAACGCGACACGTTGATAAAGATTTAGATTTCCAAGTGGTAATAGTTTGGTGGTTGGTTAAATAAAATAAATCGAAAAAGTAAACGCAACGTATGTAATATAGTCCGTACATATTACATATGGAAAATGGACAAGTACATAATTCATATGGTGAATTATATAACAAAGACAAACAACCAAAGAATAATGAGATATTATATACGTTGCAAGTATTATATAAGAAACGTGAGAAAAATAACTGAAGCAAAACAATTCGACGCGTTTCAGAAATCACCAATTAAATTAATAAAATGTCCTTGCATAAAAGTAAACGTACATTTTAAAGTTTCATAATATATAAACGATGTTTTCAAAGCTTTTACAATCATTATGACTTTATCTTCCAGTCGAGAATTATAAAATAATATTTTATAATTTAGTGTTTCGTTACGACTTTTAACTAAACTAGTTGCGTTGTTGTAAAAGTATAACTTTCGTTTATGTATCAGTTTATTGTATAATTATAAATTAAAACAAATCTTAGAGCTATTTAAATCCTTTTTCTATCAATCCGCATTTTGCAATTTATCGAGCGTTTTAATTATTATATATATTATTTTTTTATATATATATATATATATGACTATTTTTATATAATATATAATTTATATATTATATATAGATATATATGAGTCTAGGATCAAATGAGAAATTTTCTTAAAATATGAAGGTAAGATGTAACTATAACCGCATATCCCGAGATGCATCGACTGAATTTAGATGCATCTCTATTATTCTTAGATGCATTTATAATGCAACAATAATGTGTTTTTAGCTTTTAATAGATGCATATTACGGATTTTAGATGCATTTCATGATTTCTTTATTTTTGGTCTCTACATGTGCCAAAATCGATGAAAAATCAAATTTGCACCATTACACCTCACATTAACTTTCGAAACTCTATTGGATGCATCTAGATTGATTAGAAATGCATCTAATGAAGTCGTTTGCATCTCAATATGTGTGGTTTTTGTCACTTGTCACACTTTTTATTTTAATTTATTCTCACTGGATCCTTATATATATAATTATATATATAAATAATATATATATATATATATTTATATATATATATATATGTTAACTAAACCAATAATAAATTACAATTTTATTTTAACCAATTTAAACCACCAATATATCTGGTTTTAATATTTATAAAACCTTATGTTATATTCATTAGTCGATTTGTATAAACCAAACACACCCTAAAGGTTTTCCTGCTCACCCAAACACAGTCTTACGGTTATTCTGCTCAACCAAACGCACCCTTAGTGCGTTCCTGCACAACCAAACACACCCTTAGTGCGAAACTGCTCACCCAAACACCCTCTTACAGTTTAACTGCTAACCCAAACACCCTCTTACAGTTTTCTTCACACCCAAATGCACCTTTATGTGACTGCCGCTAAACCAAACACACCCCGTACGCTTTCTTGTTAAGCTAAACGCACCCTTTGTGCATTTCTGATAAACCAAACACCCCTTTATGCAAATCTGTCCAACCAAACGCACCCTTGTGCGATGACAGCCAATACCAAACGCACCCGTGGTTGTTTTTATTACAACCATACGCGCCCTATCTCGCGAAACAATAAACCAAACGCACCATGGTGGTGCAAATACCAACCCAACGCACCCTAGTTGGGGCTGACCCGGATCCAAACGCACCCTCGGTGCCGTTACAATCAAACCGAACGCACCCTTGTGGTTTCGAGGCACCACCAAACGCACCTTAGGTGCAACCCATACACCGAACGCACCCTTTTCGGTGCAAAACCCAAACCAAACGCAGCCTAGCTGCTAATATTAAAACCAAACAGACCCTCGTTGGTGTTGACATAAAACAAATGCACCCACTGTGGGTGATTCTATCAAACAAAGCGCACCCTGCTGGTGCTATAAATAAACCACACGCACCCTTGCTGGTGACGTGGTGATAATGATGGTAATGATGTAGTGATGATGATGACGGTGTCGTGATGATGATGATGCGTTGGTGATGATGATGGTGGTGGTGGCGTGGTGACAGCGGGGTGGCGGTGGCAGCGCGTGGTGGTGGGGATCGGGTAGATCGGGTGATGGGGAGCATTTTTGGATTCGGCCGGAAAACTCGCCGGAAAAAATTTTCGGTGGCGGCGGCGGCGGCTGAGTGGTGGCCGGCGGCGGTGGGAGCTCGCTGGAAAGAGAGAGAGATGGATGTGTTTATGTGGGAGAGAAGAGTGTGTAGGTGTGTGTGTTTTGATATAAAAAAATGAAATGAAAATGATATATAACTTTTATATATATATAAAAGTTTAAAAATGAAATAGAAAGTGAATAATAGTTTAGGGTTGATTTTGTAAGTTTTTATCATAGTTTTGATAACTATCGGTTCGGGACTCGTTTGAGCCACTTATCGGATGATTCAAAATACGAAACTTGCACCATTGCGTTTCAAATCATTTTTCTGATAAAAATGAGTATTCACTCGACTAATTTTCATAAACGTTTTATAAAATTTATTTAAAACGTTTATTATTTATTTGTATATTTCCGATAAACTTTGTCCGTAAAATGATCTTTTACTCGAATATTTGCATCTTCAACAAACGTCACTGAATAAAATGATGACTAATTTATTAACTATTTTTATTTAATAAAAAGTGTTAATTAAATATAATTTAATTATTTTCTCGTTTCTATAATCTTGCGAGGGCATTTCAGTCACTTTCTGACTGTTTTCGGGTCTCGGGCAAAACTAAAAAGTTGTCCGGAATGTCGTTTTACATCAAATTGCTTTAGAGTCCGAGTCGTGAAAACATGATTTAGTGGGTCGTTTTTGATAAGTCAAATAAGTTAAAAATAAATTTGCGCCTCGAGGTAATGTAATAATAAATATGATTTATTATTAAAATATGTTCCGAAACATTACCGGTTACGCGGTAATCGTTTTTATGTGACAATAAAAGACCAAAAGTCAAAAAGTCAAGTCAGACCCAAAAAGTCCAAGGGTAAAATAGTCATTTAAAATTCCAAAAATTACCGGATGTTACATTTAGGCATTTACGAAACCACCCAAACTTATCTACGCTTCAACAAATACCCATTATTATACCCAATACTTCAAGTTTTATAAAACTTTAACCACATTTACTATATTGGCCGAATTTTAACTATAAGTATTCACTCTTATACTTAAACTACTTATTGAAAACTACAAGTAAATGCACGAAATTCATCCCAAAATATCTAAGACTTTCCTAGCCCTTCCCTCCCCCCCCCCCCCCCTCAAATTTCGGTTGTAGTATAGTCCCAAGGGGACATTGAGCTCACATTTTACTAACTAGGACTTGTACAACATAAGCCTCATTAAACCTTAGGTGCCATGGCTAGTTTTTGACCAAGACTTCCTTATTTTGCTCATAATGTCTCAAGACTTCCAATAGTGCCATCAACTAGTAACTTGGACTAGTCTTTGTGTATAAATACATGCACACTAGTAAAGAGATATCACACACTTCATTTCCTTAAGCAAAAACTTCACATATCTCTTGCTCCTCTCCCTCCTAGCCCACGACATCAAACAAGCACCCTAAATAATCCATACAAATTTTATTTACCAAGTATACAAGTGTTCTAACATCATATCTAAGGTATTACTAGAAGGTTTGAAGGCTTGGTTTAGTGTTTACAAGTGTTAATCAAGAAAGGTTTAAGATTAGGGTTTTATTGGATTTAGGGTTTTCTAAGTATTGGAAGCTTGGGTTTAATATCTAAACTAGGGTTTAGATCTTGTTGTTCATCACCATACATCATATTAAGGTTATCTAAAAACCCTAATCTCTTTACATATATGATTTTATGTGTATATGATATTTATATAGTGAATCACCATCTAGGAAACTTATTAACTTGTAAAATGGATTTTTACACTAGTTCATGGTTTGATAAACTTGTACATATGATATATGGATGTTAATATTATGTTGGAATGGAAGTTGACAGTTCATGATAATGGGCTCAGAGGGTTATCGCTACTTAGGCAAACACGTAATCTTAATGTAAAATGTCCACTTGCGTCCAATTGTAAAACATGCATATGTTTCTCACCCTAAAACTTGTAAATCATTATAAATGTAAAACGTGGGGCTATGAACTCACCAACTTTATGTTGAAACTTTTAAGCATGTTTTTCTCAGGTGAATTAGATGCTTGGCTTATGTGATGTGCATTGGAGTCTAAATGATTCAAGATTTCTTTTCAAACGACACAGTTAGAGGTCATTCTCTCATATCTTATGCAATGTACTTATGAAGTGTAACACCCCCAAAAACGGGTCGCGACGGAAGTATGTGTCCGGGGGAGTTACTTCATAATACTCAGGGCTAGATACAAGAGAACGACCTCTAAATGTGTCGTTTGAAAAGTAATCTCGTTGATTTCCTTAAAAATGATATAACATTTGTCCTATAATTGCATCACAATGAAAAGCTTGAAAACAACCCAACGAGATTTAATCATTTGTATGTAAGTAGTAATCCATGAATGAGATCTTTTCAAATTTAGACTCCAGTGCACATCAAATAATCCAAGCATCTAATTCACCTGAGAAAAAACATGCTTAAAAAGGTCAACATAAAGTTTGTGAATTCATAGATTTGTTTAAGTATAAATGTTGAACCAAGGTTCCGTAAAGTATGTATGACCGTTTAAATCCTTAAATGTTCTTCCAAAATGTATGTATGATTTTTAGAAAATCAAGAATCGTAAAGCATTCATGACCATTTAAATCCCCAAATAGTCACCAAATGTATGAATATATGATCAAATCCAAGATTTGTAATGTGTTCCCTCCAAGAACACCCGAGCATTTCTGAAAATAATATGTATAATATAGGACCGCAAGACTTTTCCCGTGATAATGCAACACATGCAGACATCACAAAATCCGATTACTGTTGCTCTAAATTCACGACACTGAAGCTAGACTTATAGTACTACTATATAAATTTCGCAGTTCTGCCCATAACATCTCTGCTATATAAATTTCGCAGTTCTGTCCATACCGATGTTGTAACCCGCAACATCCTAAAACCGACCTGTTATAACGTTTGTTCCCGGTGTTAGCTAGTTACCCGAACGGGGATTGTCAATCCCGAATAGATCTATTTTACAACACTCGCGCTTCCAAACCAGGAATTAACAGTTCATGATAAGTGGGCTCAGATAGGTTATTGCTACTTAGGCAAACACGTAATCAATAAAATAACCACTTGCGTCCAATTTATAAAACAAAGCATGTTTTCACCCCAAAACTTGTAAGTCAGTAAAACTGTAAAAAGTGGGGCAATGAACTCACCTCAAGTGAGTTAATTAACAGTTCATGCAACTTATGCTAATCCATAATCATTAGAATGAAATCAAAGTTGTAGTATTCATAAGTGAAAAACTTGTGATGTATCTCATCACGAGATATGTAAATGAGTATGCAACCAACTTGTAATCAACCATGTAAACGCATTCGCAAACAAGCATTTTCTCACCCCATAAATATATGTAAAACATGGGGCTATAAACTCACCTCGATGATGAAGAACGATTTGTAGAAATGCACGTATTAAACACAGCACAAACGGAAACCAGAACGGCTCGACCCAGAAGTTGCAACGGCTAAGTCCCACTAGCCTAGGATAATGTATTTGAATTTCCCGATGAATGGTTACATCAACGCGACACGTTGATAAGGATTTAGATTCCCAAGTTGTAATAATTTGGTGGTTAATTAAATAAAATAATTCGAAAGTAAACGCAAAGTGTGTAATATATTTGCGTATATATTACATATAAAAATATGAACAAGTATATAATTCGTACCGTGAATTATATAACGAAGATAGACAATCGAAAGATTTATGTAAAGTATATAATACTTTACAGGTATTATATAAGGAACGTGAGGAAATAATTAAAACAAAATATTTCGACACCAATTTAATTAATAAAAAGTCCTTGCATAAAAGTAGACACACGTCTTAAAGTTATGAATTAAACAACCGACGTTTGTAAAGCTTTTACAAAAGTTATGATTTTACCTTCTCGTCAGGAATTTATAAAATAATATTTTATAAATTAATCTTTCGTCATATTGACGGATCGTATCTAAAATTGTTGTCTCATTTGTAAAAGTATAATTATTATTCATTGTCGAGTTATTGTACAGTTATAAATAAATATATCTTTAAAATATAACTTAGTCTCTTTTACTGGGTTTCTAAAATAATAGAGGTTTAGTAAAACATTACTAAATATAGAAATCTATATAAATTTCGTCATGATCTTTTCGGTTATATAACGTTTCCCATAGTTATGAAATCTAATATTTTTCCACTTTCCAAACAACCCGCGTGTTTTAAATATCTATATATATATATTTATATATATAAATTAAAACAAAGTAATGAATATCACATTTATTTAACCATTAACCACCATTTAGTTCCGATTTATATTTTGTAAATCTCGTGTTATATTTATTGGTCAAGTGTATAAACGAAACGAACCCTTGTTGGTCTTTGTGCTAAACCAAACGCACCCGTTTGGCAAATCTGCCAAACCAAACACCCTTGTATGGTTTTCCTACTACACCAAACGCACCCTTAGTGCCAAACTGCTCACCCAAACGCACCCTTACGATGAATCTGCCCAACCAAACACCCCCTTTATGTTGTTTTCTTATGCCAAACGCACCCCTTGGTGCTGTTTTTAATACCAAACACACCATAATTGGTTAATATGAAGAAACAAACACCCTCTTACGTTTTCAACTAAGCCAAATGCACCATGTTTGGTTTTATAAATAATCAAACACACTCTTGGTGCTAATAAGAACAACCAAACACACACCCTTCGGTGCATATAAAATCCAAACGCACCCTATTTGATGGTGGCAGCCACCCAAAACGCACCGTAATCTGATCATAACCAAAACCAAACGCACCCTTGGCTGTTTCGTAGCCAACCCAAACGCACTCTGTTGCGTTCTCGTCAAAACCAAACGCACCCTTGTGCGGTGACAGCCTATACCAAAAGCACCCTATTTGTTTATAACAACACCAAACGCACCCTAGGCTGATGATTCTATCAAACAAACACACCTTGTTGCGTTTTTCTGTCAAACCAAACCAACACACCCTTCGGGTGGCTGTTATAACCAACCGAACGTACCCTAATCTATTTATAACCTAAAACCAACGCACCCCAGGTTGGTTTCTGTCAAGCCAAACGCACCCTTTTTGGTGGTGGTTGCGGCTGTTGCAGCCATGGTGTGGTGAGGCAGTGATGATGATGATGATGAAGATGGTGTTATGAAGATGGTGAGATGATGACGATGATGGTGGTGTCGGTGGGGTGGCAGTAGGGTGGTCGTGGCAGTGGAGGCGCGTGGGTGAGGGGATCGGGTAGATCCGTTGGTGAGAAGCAATTTTGGACTTGGCAGGAAAAGTTTTTCGGTGACCGGCGACGGTGGCTGAGTGGTGGCCGGCGGCGGTGGGAGCTCGCCGGAAAAGATGAGGGAGAGAGAGCATATGTGTGTGTGTTGTTTTGTATGAAAATGAGAAAAAAAAATATAAAACTTATATATATATATATATATATATATATATATATAAAAAAGTGTAGCCGCGTGAGTATGTCTGTATAAGGTTTCAAATGTTCAAGGACGGGGTCTCGTTTCTGATATCTGTAATGTTCGATGATTAATAACGGACGAGGCTAATAGATGTAAGTATCCAACTTACTTGGTAGTACCAGGATGTATCGCGACCTAAGTCTTCGTACTAGTGGCCCGAAATGAATAGTTCGACTATCTCTTTCGTCGATAGGTGTTTATCTGGTTTAAGGGGGGTTGCATTACCTATTGGATAAAGTTGTACAAGCTGGGATGTATCGCGACTTAAGTCTTCGCACTAGTGGACCGCTCCAGGACCAACAATAAAACCTTAACATTCATAACTATAACAAACGGTGATGGGATGCCGAGAGTAAGGACATTTAGAGAAACAATATCCCTAGAATAAAGTTCAACAAATAGGAGGAGCTCGCGGAAGAGCTTATGCGATAGACGGCGGAATATGGTACTCAGTCGTTAGTTCGAGGATGAATCAACTCCATTAGTTCAAGTGTGTAACAAGTCTGTTAGTTCCACGAACAGTTCGTGATCGCGAGGATTAGCAACGGCAAAAGTAATAACTTAAGAATGAGATAAGGTAGTTCAAGCGAGGCCTTAAGATTTCTGCGGAGTGGCAAGACACTATTGTGCTTCTAAACCTTTTTAACGGATTTTGGTGATTATCATGTTCGAGTTCGTACTCGTGTCATATTGGATACTATTAAGCCCACTCATTTATAATTTATTACTTACATAAAGGAGCGTCCTAAATTTATGTAAGTAAGAAATGATAAACTTATGGTTCGGGATTTACAATTTCTTTATTTAAAACTGAGAAGGCGTCCCAATCCTTTCATATAAAAAGATTTATAAATCATCATACTTAATAATTTCCGATGCAATATGCGTACTCACATAACCTTCAAGGTGATGGATAACATTACGATGCATGTGCTTCTAATGAGTGTGGGACGAGTGTTCCAAACTCGTCTTCGGAGACGGGGAGTAAAACTGCCAAGGAATATCTACCTAGAGTTCAAGATAGTTAAGATGTGTACTCGGGTTAGAGGTTAATAAGGTAAAGTATCGATGACGCCAGTCAACATAGGCAATCATCATATAAATCCCTCCTAGTACAAGTCCTCCGCCCATACAAGACTTGTAATACTTAGAATTCACACCTAATTTATGTAAACAGACAATGTGTCGGGTTTTGTTAACATAGCAATTATCATATCAATCCTCATATTACAAGTCCTGCCCATACAAGACTTGTAATACTTAGATTCATACATAATTCCATGTAAACAAAAATTGTGTCGGTCTCTGTGTAATACGATATTGTTTAAAGTATGTAAGAAAAATATTATTCTTAGAGTCCATTGTTTAACTTACAAATATCTGAGACGAAATTGAGCCATTGTGCCATACTCACAATGGTCTGGCAAGTAAAATGAGTCCATTGTGTAACCCTACAATTGTGTGTGGATAAATGAGACCATTGTGCAATAACATTGTCTTATGAAATTGTTCTAGTATTATATAATTAACTCTTATTTATAAGTTATAAACATACGATATAGCAAAGGAATGCAAAGCATAGTTATTATATATATATCTATATATATTATAATATATATATATATATATATATATATATATATATATATATATATAATGTATATATATATATATATATATATATATATATATGTAATGTAAAGCACTTAAGGGAACCAAGTAACTCTAGAAGTAAGAAGTAGGGTGTATGCATTTTGAAAAGTATTTGCTGTGATGCAATGCTTGTGCAAACGGTTATGTCTAGGTAAAAATATGCAACCTAGTTCCCTATAACCAGTGATCTGATACCAATCTGTAAACCCCAAAAAATTGTTGCAGGTATATGTGCCGGGGAGTTACTTCATAATATACAGGCTAGATACAAGGAGAACGACTTTAAATGTGTCGTTTGAAAAGTAATCTCGTTGATTTCCTTGAAATGATATAACATTTGTCCCATAATTGCATCACAATGAAAAGCTTGAAAACAACACAACGAGATTTGATCATTTGTATGTAAGTAGAAGTCCATAATCATGATGAAATCTTGTCAAAATTTAGACTCCAGTATACATCAAGTAGGCCAAGCATCTAATTCACCTGAGAAAAACATGCTTAAAAAGTGTCAACATTAAAGTTGGTGAGTTCATAGGTTTTTGTAAATACAATGTTGAACCAAAGTTCTGTAAAGTACGTATGACCATCTCAAACCTTGTGTGTTTCCTAAAATGTATGTATGAATGTTATAATTCAAAGAGTTGTAAAATATGCATGACCATTTCAATCCCCAAATAGTCACAAAATGTACGTATGAAAATTGGACCGCAATTGTTCAAAGTATGTATTGCCACTTTATTCAAGGCACGTTAATGTTCAAAGTGGTATCAAACCATGAATTACCATTACCTAAGTTCATGAAACTGTGCGTAGACTTGTATGTATGCACTTTATTCCATGGGCACAGTAAGAGTGTACCCCATCGTAGGTGTTCCTCTTATGAACCACGGGCATTAATGAAATAATATGTACCCATCATAGGGTGTCCCCTCAAGTACCCTAGGCATTTCTGAAAAATGGTTCATGTGTATGGTAATTGTGGCCTAAAACAAATAGACTCAACCAGTCATTGTTCTGACATGTTATAACGTTCGTTTGCCCAGTGATAGCTAATCACCCAAACGGGGAATGTCAATCCCGAATAGATCTATTTCATAACATTCGCGCTCACCCTCCAAGTGATTTACAGTTCATGCAACCTAAGCTAATCCATAATCATTCGAGTAAAAGTATAGTTGTTGCATCCATGAGTAAAAACCAATGTTGTATCTCACCGTGAGATATGCATATGAGTGTATAACCAAGTTATAGCGAGTGTTCACGCCCAAAAATTTGACCAAGTATTGTATCTCATCGCGAGATATATAAATAAGTACGGTAAACCAATTGTAATCAACCATGTTAAATGCATTTGTAAACAAGCATCGTTTCTCACCCCAAAAATATATTGTAAACCAGTAAAAAACATGGAGGAGCTATAAATGACTCACTGATGATAAGAACGATCTGGCAGATAGATAATAATCACACACAACGGAATACTCCCCCCCCCCCCCCCCCCCCCCCCCCCCCCCCCCCCCCCCCCCCCCCCCCCCCCCCCCCCCCCCCCCCCCCCCCACCCCCCCCCCCCCCCCCCCCCCCCCCCCCCCCCCCCCCCCCCCCCCCCCCCCCCCCCCCCCCCCCCCCCCCCCCCCCCCCCCCCCCCCCCCCCCCCCCCCCCCCCCCCCCCCCCCCCCCCCCCCCCCCCCCCCCCCCCCCCCCCCCCCCCCCCCCCCCCCCCCCCCCCCCCCCCCCCCCCCCCCCCCCCCCCCCCCCACCCCCCCCCCCCCCCCCCCCCCCCCCCCCCCCCCCCCCCCCCCCCCCCCCCCCCCCCCCCCCCCCCCCCCCCCCCCCCCCCCCCCCCCCCCCCCCCCCCCCCCCCCCCCCCCCCCCCCCCCCCCCCCCCCCCCCCCCCCCCCCCCCCCCCCCCCCCCCACCAAGCGGCTCGATCAAGAAGTTGCGGTTTATCTTAACGGCTAAGACCCACTAGCTTAGGATAATGTATTTAGATTTCCCGATGAATGGTTACATCTACGCGACACGTTGATAAGGATTTAGATTCCCAAGTTGTAATAGTTTGGTGATCGGTTAAATATAATAAATCAATGTAAACGCAAAAGTGTGTATATATTCCGTATTTATATTACATATGTAGAAATGAACAAGTATATATTTCGTATCGTGAATTATATAACGAAGAAGACAATCCAAAGATTTATAGTGAAGTTATATAATACTTTTCAGGTATTATATTAAGGAACCGTGAGAAAATAATTGAAACAAAATATTTCGACACCAATTTAATTAATAAAAAGTCATTGCATAAAAGTAGACACACGTCTTAAAGTTATGAATTAAACAACCGATGTTTGTAAAGCTTTTACAAAAGTTATGATTTTACCTTCTCGTCAGAAATTTATAAAATAATCTTTTATAAATTAATCTTTCGTCATATTGACGGATCGTAGCTAAAATCGTTGTCTCATTTGTAAAAGTATAATTCTTATTCGTTGTCGAGTTATTGTACATTTATAATTTAATATATCTTTAAAATATAACTTAGTCCCTTTTTACCGGGTTTCTAAAATAATAGAGGTTTAGTAAAACATTACTAAATATAGAAATTTATATAAATTTCGTCATGATCTTTCCGGTTATATAACGTTTCCTATATTTATAAAATCTAATGTTTTTCCACATTCCAAACAACCCGCGTGTTTTAAATATCTATATATATATATATATATTTATATCTAAAAACTAAAACAAAGTAATGAATATCAGATTTATTTAACCATTAACCATCATTTAGTTCCGATTTATAATTTATAAATCTCGTGTTATATTTATTAGTCAATTGTATAAACCAAAAGAACCCTTGTTGGTCTTTCTGCTATACCAAACGCACTTTAGTGGTCCTGCTCACCCAATCACCCTGTATGTGTTAAACTGCAAAAACCAAAACACTCCGGTTTGGCAAATTGCCAACCAAACCTTGTAAGGTTTTCTACTACACCAAAAGTCACCCTCTTGGGTCAAACCAAACGTACCTTATTTGGTGATTAACGAAACCAAACGCAGCCCTTGCTACTGCCATACATTCCAACGCACCTTTGCTCGGGGCTGACCCGAACCCAACGCACCATTTGGTGCTTATTTTACAAACCAACCGCACTCTATGCAGTGAAAACACAACCAACCACACCCTTGATGATGAAAACACCAACCGACCGCACCCCTTGCGGTAAAAACACGAACCGGACGCACCCGCTGTGGTGGTCCTGTTTAGACACCGAAAACACAACCCTGGTGGTGTTTTTATCAAAACAAACGCACCATTTTTGGTGCGGCACCGAAAACCAAACGCACCTTTTGGTGCACCCTTAGTGCGGCTGAGTGGAGGTGGTGGTGTCGGTGGGTGTTGGGCTGTGGTGGTGGTGGCGTTATGATGACGATGAGAGGTTGGTGGCGATCGTGGTGACGATGGTGTTGGTGGAGGGTGGAGATGGTAGCAGCGGCGGTGAGGATGGAGTGGGGTGGTGAGTGGCGCGACGCGGCTACCGAAAGGGGGGGCGCGTGGCAGCGAGTGGTATGGTGGATCAGATAGATCGGGTGATGAGAAACGTTTTTGGTTTCGGCTGGAAAAGTTTTCCGGTGGCGGCGGCGGTGGCCGGCGGCCGGAATCCTGCAGCGGCGGAGGGAGCTCGCCGAAAAAATTGAGAGAGGAAAGAGAGCATGTAAAATGAAATGAAATGTATATAAATTTTAAATATATATAAATACATTAAAAGTTATAAAATAAATGTGACAAGTCACAAATAGATGGGGGTAAATTTTGTAATTATTTTCACAAGGACCAAAAGTGCAACTTTTGGTAAATATTGGTTCGGGACTTGTTTAAGCGACTTAACGGATGATTCAAAACACGAAACTTGCGCCATTGCGTTCTAAATAATTTTTCCCATAAAAACGAGTATTCACACGACAAATTTTTCATAAACGTTTTATAAAATTTATTTAAAATGTTTATTATTTATTTGTATATTTCCGATAAACTTTGTCCGTAAACTAATCTTTTACTCGAATATTTGCGTCTTCAACAAACGTCACTGAATAAAATGATGACTAATCTATTAAATATTTTTATTTAATAAAAAATGTTAATTAAATATAATTTAATTATTTTCTTGCTTCTATAATTTTGCGAGGGCATTTCGGTTTCTTTCTGTCTGTTTTTGGGTTTCGGGCAAAACTGAAAAGTTGTCCAGAATGTCGTTTTACATCAAATTGCTTTAGAGTCCGAGTCGTGAAAACGTGATTTAGCGGGTCGTTTTTTGATAAATCAACTTAAAAATAACATATATCTTCTCGTTTTCAAGTTACATAATTTCAAAAGTAATTTGTACTCGAGGTAGGTAATAATAAATATGATTTATTATTTAAAATATGTTCGAAAATTTTTACCGGTTACGCGGTAATCGCTTTTAGGTGACAATAAAAGACAAAAAGTCAAAAAGTCAAGTCAGACCAAAAAAGTCAAAGGGTAAACTAGTCATTTAAAATTCCGAAAATTGCTAGATGTTACAAAAAGGCACGCATTCTGGATCTTAAACGAAGACATTTGAAGAATACCGTTTGTCATCCTATACGCCATATCTATCAAGGAAGATACGGTGTATCTGTGCCTGCACTTCACTAAAGACCACAAAGGAACAAGGTTCAATACGACGTATAGACCAAATTCCAGACCTTATAAATAGAAAACCTAAAAACGGGTTTTCAGTGTGCAAAATCATATTTTTGATACCTTAACCATAAAAGTCAATTTTCAGAAGAGAAGAAGCGCAGAAGAGGTCGAGCAAAGTAATTAATTCCATAGGAAACAACTTGTAATCTCCTATACTCTTGTGATCGTTCAGTTTTTGGTATCATTCATTAACTCAGTTAGTCTACCTTGGCTAAATTATTACTCTTGTATTGATTATGATGTTTGAAGGCTAATACCTTCGGGTATTAGCCATTATTATGAAGATTTGAATGTTTGGTTTTGTTTATCTCGATTGCTTAATTTATCGTTGATTGCTTGTTTATGTTTATCAGTTTATACTTGTTTACGTGCTTTTGTATGCGACCTATCATTCAACTGGATCTAGTGATACGGACCAAGTAATCTAGATGCCGGGATGACTCTCCATATAGTGATTTATACATTTAGACCAATAGGATCACGAATAATAACCTATCTTTGCCTTTAGATTGCGAGCTTAGTTGGACCGGCAGGTGACCCTTGGGATCAACTAGTACGTTCTCAATTAATTGGTAAAGACTTGGTTAGTGGACTACTAGTGTATGAATTGCCTTTAAGCAGTAAGTGGGTAAAGTCTCTATGAGCTTGGATTTAACACAATCACCATTGCTTTAATCCCTAAGATAGATTATAATCAGCAAATAAGGATGCTTTATGCGGATACGTTTAATTGTGACATAATTCTTCGTATCTAGGTCTTAGGAAGAAGTAACGCCTAAGTCTTAAGAATGATATGCCGCCTCGAGATAAGTAATTATTGCACTAAATAAACAAACCAACGTTCTAATTGGATTAATCATGGTTAATACTGTTTTCTTATATTTGGCTAGACCAATCTTTTATCTTCTGTTAATTTACTTGCGTGTGTTATTGTCTCTTAAGTTGATTTAAGTCACCATAAAACCCGTACCAGTAATAAGGTGGAAACACATTATCCGTTAGAATTAGGATTAACATTGGTATTAGAATTGGTTTATCAAATATTAGAATAAACTTATGTCTTAGATAACCAAAATATTAATAAATTGAAAGATTGTTTTTCGCTCTTAGTGATCGACACCCTACTTACCACGAAACTCCCATCTGACCGGGTACACTGCCCGTTAAAGTGTTATTTTTGGTAAAGTCGGCAAAATATAAATTTAAAACTTGAAACATAAATTACAACCACACAACGACAAATCAAGTTTTTGGCGCCGCTACCGGGGAGTGAAAAATTTAATCTTGATTTTTATTTGATATTTTGGTTTTTAACATTAGAATAATCTAACCATTAGGATTAGTGTAGTTTAGGATAGTTTATAATCCTGTTTGTTTGCTTATTGTGTTTGTGTAATACGGCGTATTCAGTTAACTGAATACGACGTATAAGTTATTTGACGATTTTCTTTCCTAACAAGTTTATTACAGAATGGACAACCCAAACATTACTATGGAAAAATACATCAGGCTCAAAGAAGAAAAAGCTCGTCGACGCGGTAAGGTGTATAACTAAGAAACTGCTACGTATGGCAAGATCTGGTATGATGAAGACGTTCACGACCTCAGATATGTTCAAACCAAATTCCCAGCTATAGTCTTTAATGACGAATTAACATCTGAAAAAGCACTCTCGTGTGAACCCACGATAAGTTCTCTTAACAACGATAAAATTGACTTTACAATATCGTTTGACGAATCCGACGATGAAGATTAGACGGTGATTTTTGAAAAAAAATCATTTTCTTATAAAATAATTTATGTTGATAATTTGAAAATGGTTTCGGAAAATGATTATGATAAAGTCAATATGCCTTCGTTTCCACCACCCGAGCCTAAGGTCAGTTATTTTGATGATTTAGACTTCCTTAAAGATTTTGAGAATGAATTCCCAGCCATTGTTTACAATAATGCTCTAACGTCTAAATCAGATTTCTCTACTGAACCTGTTGAAATTCCTCATCGTATCTAGGAATTTGATTTGAAAACTGAAACATCATTTCCCGAACGCGATGAAAAGGAACAAAACGTTTTGTACTTTAATGATCTGTTTTCTTTTAACATAATTTATCCCGATGATCTAAAGTCGGAAAAGGACAATGATGATGAAATTGATGTAATACAATCTTCAGGGGATAATGAAATAAACATCAACACACAAGGGTCAAATAAGCCTCTAGAAATAAGTCACGATAAAATTAGTAAAATTTTCGATGTGAAAAGTTTTATCATGAAACTAGATGCTAACATCGTGACTTGGAATTATCTTAACAACGGGATGCTATTGAATCTCTTTAAGAATTTATATGTGCCGTTTGGCATCCCGTTCGACCCTAAGCGGTTTTATAAGGATGGTGTTTAATTAGGGAAGTTGCAGAGGCTAAGGTGCGTTTTCTTTACTTTGTTTGAATTAGGAAAATTGGTCTCCAAGAACGGATACGACGTATTAGGTAAACACCTATACGGCGTATCCACTATTTTTAACTTGAGTTGACTAAGTCAACTAATTCTTTCAATACGCTGTATTGAACGAGCTTCTATACGGCGTATCCAGTTTGGGTATAAAAGCACAACTGATACGCCGGATTAAGATTTACACACACTTTTTACTCTCTAAGAACACTTTTAACTGCAGAATTCTTAGAAATTATTTTTCTTGTCTCGTAATCATTCTCATCTCTATTATAATCATACGGTAATGTGTTCTTCCCTTTGCCCTTAGGTTTTTGATTTTCAAATTGAATTAGGGTTAGGGTTTTGATTTTAGTTTTGAGAGTTTGTTCTAAATACGCCTAGCCTTAGACCCCTTTTTCCTGCGAATGTGTGATAAGAATTAAGAATTGTCAATGGGGCAAACGGGTAGATATGGGAATCCCCTTTTCGTTTTTAAACTGCAGAGAAATACGGTGTATCCACTCAAATAGATATGGCGTATTGACAACAGACCTCCTAATACTCCCTATCCATTCCCTATACGGAGTATTCAAATAAAACCGAATACGGCGTATCCACATCAGAATATGACATATCTGCCCTCAGAACAGAATGATAGACCTTTATAATCTTTGTACTGATTTCATTAAATTTGCAGATATGGCTCTTCCACCTAGAGATCAGAGGCATAAATATCTTAGGTTTGAGGGATTACAATACACTGATGGTGATATCGTGGATTTTGAGACGAGGCTGGGTAAGATATATATGAGAAAGGTACATAGGGTTTAGGTTTTTGATTTTGGGGGATTGACTGATCTAATGGCTAAGGGGTTGAGCGGTAGGATGCTGATGGAGCATAGGGATGCTCAGGGACAGAGTGTATTTACTAGTAGAGCTTGGGGGCAGCTATTTGAGATTCAAGGCCCATTGGTGCACAAGCTCATTCTAGGGTTCTTTAGTACTTTCAGATTTGGAGAGGTTGTGGTTGATCTTGATACGGCTGGAGCATTACAGTTTCAGTTATGAGGGGTTAGGCATCGCATGAGCTGGAGGCAGTTTATTTTGTCCTTGGGATTACATACAACAGAGGAGATAGAGATTGCTGGGTTTGGTTTATACTAGGCAGAGGGTGGTAGGCAGATCTCCGAAAAGGGAGATCTGAGCGGTTATTAGAGAGAGATTTCTTCTAAGGGGGATTTTCTGGGTACACCCCCTTCTTATACTCTTATCAGGGATTCGATGCTGAGATTATGCCATAGGCACATCGCCTGTAGCACTGTTGGGAGGAGTCAGGCACCTGAGAAGGTGACCGTGACTAATTTGTCACATATTTAGTTCACAATCTGATAATACGGTTGTTATAATCAGACTTGAGACACTAATTATTTACATATAGAAAGAAACATGGACAAAAATTATTTTGGTTCAATCCAACCTAACATGTTTTAACCAGTACAAATGACTAGCCATTTTGACCCTTTATCTAACACCATTTTATCACTACTAGTTGCCAATGGGTGGACACTAGGTGTGGATTTTCGTAGTCATAAAAGGAACAGTTTGGTTTTTTTGCAGTGGGTATAAAAATGGCTTATGAGATATCAATAACGAGTTGAATCTTTGTGCAGCTCTGTGTGGGCCACTGCAGGTAAACAACCCGGACTCGAGAATCATGTTGGAGTTGGTGGTTACGGTTATCCAGCTTTGATAGCATTGAACATAAAGAAGGGTGCATAAGCCCCGCTTAAAAGCGCTTTTGAACGACAGCAAATCATGTAAGTATTTATCTTTCTTTTTTTCTTCTGTTATTCAAAAAAGTGAGACTGATTTTTGATGTTTACTCTCTAAATAGCAAGTTTAGAAAGTCATGTATGTGCAATCCAATGTTTATTGCAATTTCTATAGAAAAAGCTTTTGTTTAGGCAAGTTTTATTACTCACCTATGTAGTTATGTTAGCAAGACAAGTAATAGTTCATATACATGTTTCAGTTTCACTAACAAGTACAAATGGACATATTTGATGGGCTTATGACCTTATTGAGTGCATAGGTCTACGTAGACGAGCCTTCCATTCAATAACAAAGGATTACATTTACAGAATTGTAGGCTAAGTGGTAATTGATGTAGTGATAAATTATGAATTTTGAGAGTTACGATAGTGATATATTAGTATCTAGTATGCACCTTAAAGGCACTGTATGCATTGACCCTGTGATGACCATATGCCCGTTATTCATCGAGGACCCCCGGACCCTAGCATCCTTACCCTGTTATTCTTGAAGAGGAGCTCGAACTCTAACATCATGATATTCAACAGATTGCGGCTGAGAATAGACACGTGGTTGAAGAAACATCGCGCTTCAAAGGGAGTTAACTTGGGGAAAAGATTAGATTCATAGTTTCGGTCACATCATCCCTAAATTGCATGTCGACAGAGACGCAAGGGAAGGGACCTAACTGACAAAGGAATGAACTAGAGGAGCTTCGCAAAACCGAGCCCCTAAAGGCAGATGCCAGTCATTTAAGTAATGAAGGTCAGAAATGAATTCATTGAGGCAATTACTTTCAAACCAACTTCAAACACTCACTAAGGATACAAATTGATCGAGGGTTGAGAATGAATAGGTGGTCGTTATTAAGACGGATATAGATGGGGTGTGTTAAGACCTTGTCCATATCATGTATGAATTTTGGTTCTAAATTTGAGCTATGATGTTTCATGATTCACCACTGAATAATATTTGCTTATTTATGCAGGAGAGATTATGAAATGCTGAAGAAAACAAACGAGTAGCATATGATTCAGAAGGAAGCAATGGAGAAAAATCTTATTTCGATGGCTCATGAGATAGATAAGCTACAAGGGGAGCAGATGAGAACACGTGGACTATGTAAGTCATCTCTCATGAACACATCAGTATGTTTGTATCGATACGATGTAAATGAACTATTTCTTGTTTATTTAGTAAATAAAACCGGTTAGATCATTGTTAACTCAATTGAATTTCTTGAACTCCAATAATTTGTTTTTGTGATTCAGTAAGGAAAAAGTGAAGATTTATTATGAGGAAAATAAAACAGTAAACGATACGAGCAAAGTTATTTGGAAGAAAAGATAAGATAAGGCAACTGATGGATGGAATTTGGTTTAATTAGTAGGATAGAATAATTAAATTGCCAAAACCAACCTTGGTTGCATCTATCTTGAATGTTGTTAAGATGTTTTACCCTCAAAAGAATTAATAAAAGTATTGATTTGGAACAATAAAAAAAGGTTTGCTTACTATAGAACTTGAGTATTAGTATTTGATCACAAATAATCTGGCCTCATTGATGTATTCATTTGCATTGTAAATAGAACAAGCAAACCCTCTAAGTTTTGAGATCATTGATATGTTCATAACTATCATCTTCCCTTTGACCTCAACACGACTGACTCCAACCTGCTTCACCGGCTTGATCCATTTGACCTATTCTACTCACTCAAGTTTTTAGCTAAATCCATTTGCTAATAGTTATACGGGTATGCAAAATGACTTACATCTCTACAAGCAGAATTAATTATTCCAGTTTCACTTATCATTTTGCATGAATCTAAGATTTTTGAGGTTTTTGAATTTAGGATTTTGTGTCCTCATTAAACCACTATGTATCTAAAAATATCAGGTTGTAGAATTGGTACAAACATTTAGTTGGATGTACACCACATATGATATCAACTTTATATGATGTAGTTAGGTTACATTAGTATGATGCAGATGCTATTTTGGATTTGTGATGTTTGGAATTTTCATTTTTGCAGTATTTACATAAGTATGTGTATACAACAATTGGGATAGTTGGTTGCACTCAATTAATACGCGTGGCAGCAATGATCACGACTTCCACCACACTTACGACCTCGAATATTAGTATTTTTGACACAAAAAACATTATCATGAAACAAGGACATTTGGTATGTTTCTTTCTGTTAAGGTTAAGATTTTTAGAAATGTAATATATAAGCGCATATAAAGTTAGGAATTAATTTATATGCTTATGGATCTGCTTACATTTAGAAAAGTTTATAAATATCCATCTTTATCCATATGCAAGTCACCCACTAAGCAAATAGATGGTTTTTAACATAAATCCAAGACTGCTGTTAATTATGCTGACAAGTGAATTGGTGATGTGTTTTAGGTCGTGGGTGTTTATCAGTAGGATATGGAGCTTCACATGAGATTGGACCTGAAACACTTTTTGTCCAATTTTTGAAAAGGTGTTTATAAATGGATATATTATTTATATTCTCAGGTAATTAGAGAAAGTCATTAGAAGATTGATATTCGTTTTTGGAAAAAATTGTTTCATTAAACATGAACAAAAATCAAGATCTCATTTCATAATAATTACTAAGGTTACATTCCATAGATGTGAAAATGCCTTATGTATGTTTCTCATGTTTGATATTCATTTGTGTTTTGTAGCTGAATGCCTGAATAATATATGTAGGTAATAAGTTTTATTAGAAATCGTTCAAAAGCAATAAACTTTGGTGGCTATTTCAATTCGCTTAACTTAGTTTATTATAGCAACCTTTAAACTGTATTCTTCAAGTTTTGTTACTCCCAAATTCTTTTCTGCTACGACTGGGTGTATTACATACACATTTATTTCATTTTTAGCTTCAATGTTCGTTGTTAAATCATTACGACAAGTGACTTGAAGAAAGTTATAATGCATGGTTATAGTTTTAATGTGCTCAGGCTAATGTCTATTAACTAAACCACAATATCATGCTTACGACAAATGAATGTCGCGATTCAGCCTGATCTTAATGGAGCTGATCACAGGTAGAAAATCCGTAGAAGAAACCCAACAAGAAGACAATGTTCATTTAGTTCAATGGTTTAAAAAATGCAAAAAAAGAAAGAAACCTTCATCACTTAATCAATAGACCCACAACTTCATCTCAATCTAGACGAAGCCAGTTTAACCATAGTAGATGAGTAAGCGGGTTATTGTTGTGCTCGTGAACCATACCAAAGACTAGACATGAGTCAGGCTGTCAATGTCCTCTTTAACAGACCCTTTCAAACCGTCTAAAATACCAGACCCTGATGCGATATATGGAACTGACCTTGATACGCTGTTGCATCAAGTGATTATGAAGTGGAAAGCATTGGAGAGTAAAAGTGGGTTTGATCAATCTGGTTGTAGTGAAACCATACAATGGAGTATATTTGGTCATCGGTCAAAGTGTGCTAAAAATATAGTCAAGTTGGATGAACATACATGATGATAAAGGCTCTTTTAAGTTATGTGTAATGCTTCGGTTGCCATTTGTTCAAAAATATGAGAAAATCATTTTGTTCTTGCGGATATTTTAATAAATTTTATTTTCTCATACCGGATGAATATTCATTTCTTTTCATTGTTAATGCATTCAATAAATAATTTGGTATATTAAAAATTGATTTACCCTTACTTAATATATGGATTTCAAATTTTTACCCACATGAATACTAAAAAATAGGTGAGAATTTAAATAAGTGTTTTAATTTTTATAGGTTTCGTTTTGAAAAAAAAAGTGTGTTTAGAATTAATTGTTGTTTGACTTTAAATAAATTTTTTAAAGATTTTGTTTTAAAAACTAAACCTCAATTTTAATTTTGTTTAAGTTGATGTATTAAAATGAACCACATAATAATAGTATCAAGAATTGTTAAAAAGATCAAAGTATTAGTAAAATACTTATTAAGAAATAATATAGAATGGTTAAAATGGACGTTTGTGATACTAATAAGTAGCATAATGTTTATATCAAATTATAAACTGATGGATAAATAACTAAGAGATATGATAACAAACAAACGAGATTGATAACCATACTAAACATTGTTAAGATTCATTAAGACAATACGCCTAACAGAAGAAACATAATTAAAAAAAACATCTTTTTATGCCCTACGGTGTTCACTTACGAATCTTATTAAGTTTTATTTCCTCATATTGGATCACCATACACTTATTTTTTGTTATTTATTCTCTCTATAAATATTGTACGTTTATTTATTCTTTGGATATTCACAAGGCAAGCCCGCCCAATCGGGCGAGCTTTGCAACTAGTAAGATATAAATTAATATGTAATATGTATAGATGATTAATGCTATAAACAATATAAATTTTACATTTAACTAATTAAAGTACTTTCACTCAATGGTACGTTGAATGCTCCATTTTGTTTAGTTATGAACATTTTTTTTTGAAATTTGCATATTCAAAAAACATTTATCATCTATTTATGTATTTTAGTAGAAATTCAATGAAATTCATCAAAGTAAGAAGACTTTAAGGTGATTTATAATGTATGAAAATGTGTAAATATATAAACTACAATTTTTTTATGTTTAAACATTATGTAATATTGTGATGAATGTTATAAAACATATAATGATTAACAAATTAATACCTTTCACCATTAATCATCACAATCTCATAATACTATTTACTTCCATTTTTGTATCGATATTGCATCGCGATGCATATGTACTTGACATTTTAATATAAAATAGTGTGCAATGAAGTTATTCCTCAAAATTCTCGCCATGCGAAACTTATTATCACAATAAACATGCCATCGAAAAGTATTGCGCGCAAAAATGTTAAAATAGGAAAATTTAAGCAATATAATATTTTGCTTCCGATGAAAGTTATGTATCTTTCTTTTGGATTTTATATATGTATCATTTGGTCGCATTTATGCATTTATAGTTTCAGTTATAAACAAATCAAAAGCCTCTTATGATCAATGTTATTTATGAATGTTACACCTCTTATGATTAATGCTATTTATGATGGAGTTACAACTCTTATGATCAATGCTATTTATGATGGAGTTACAATGATATATACTTGGGTTAAAATGACAAAGTGACAAATTTTCGAGACCGGAGTTGATCTTTATAGAACAAGATTCGTGCATCGCACCAACCCCGACTACATCATAAAGAGTTTATCACATTTTCTTGAAAATGTAGGAATGTTGAATGTTGAATAATATAGGAAACTATGATACATAGTGTTGAATAATAAATTCAGTCATCAATACAATTATAACATTGTAAAAGCCTAATTGATTTATTATTGTAACGGTCTTCAATAATTATTAAAAAGTGTAACTGCTAAAAATCTTTACTATCCATAATGATTATTAAAAATGTGTAGCCGCATCCACCATATAAATCCACATAAACCATTTCATATCTCGCACACACAAATGTTATTTTACAGCAATATCACATATCGTTATACGAAATGGTTACCACAATATCGCATATCGTTAATTATCTGCCGCTAGAAATTCCCGATGCTATGCACGGGTACGCATCTAGTTATAATATAGGTAAGATCATTTGCACTTCTTCTGATGGAATGTCTTGATTAGAATAGTGTTTGGATGTGCTTTTTCAAAGTGATTATAGCGAGAATCATAAGCTTGCGAGTACGCATCTAGTTTCATTGGTTTTCCGTTGCAAAAGTAGTAACTCTCACTTGGTCCATAACTAAAATCATATATTACATTTATTACAATTGCAATTATGAGTGAATCCTGACCTGAACGTCCCGGTTGACCGAGTATGCACTTTCTTAATTTATATAAACTGAAAATTTTTCCGTACTTGCTGAGGCTGTGTATAATAGCAGTCGGTTTTGCTGATGGAAGTTTTTGAACAGGCTTGGAAAAATTGATTCGGAGAACTCTAAGGATGAAAAGAAGGATACGTGTAACTCTCTTAAGCAGAGGGCAATCAATATGTCCAACAATTATGCAAATATCTATAACAACAACGTAAGTGTCAGCCAAATACAATATATCTGTACAGGGTTAAACAATGTCTAACGCTTTTGCATTTGTTTCCTATAGACGGTACAACTGGGCATTGTATGCCACATGCACAACCTATTCGCCAACCATAGTCGGCAGGACAAACAGCATCAACATCCAACAGTAACAAAATTTAATTGCTTTTTTGTTTAGCGACCAAAAACATTATTCCAATGGCCATGTTATACGGACATGATGTACTTACGGTTGTTATATATCTCTACGGGGTTATAAAATGACGATACAACTAGGCATAGTATGCCACATGCGCAACCTATTTGCCAGTCATAATCGGCAGGACAAACAACATCAACATCCTACGGTAAGATAATTTCATTCCTTTTTTGCTTAGCCACAAAAAAGGAACGTTATTTCAATGGCTATGTTATACTGACATCATGCATTTACGGTTGTTATGTGTCTGAACAAGGTTCAAAATTACATGTCTTTTGGAAGAGTGATTATTTATTAAAATTGAACGGGCCATGTAAGCCCCCTTATATCTAAATCACATGGATAACTAGCATATTAGATCTTGCTAGGAATTTGATGTGTTGCATATAACCGATAAAAAGTAGAAAGAATATAAGAGTTACCTACCAGATAAAGAACATGATACATGGGTGGCATGTAGATTTGGTGGTTTTTGCACCCATTGCTGTAAAATTTAAAGATATACAATTTAGGCTAAAAAGTTTTTTTCTTAATAAAAGGATAACTAGAGAAATAAATAAACAGTGTGACGATTAGAGGGTACCTGTAAAAAGGATAGCTTAGGGGTAAAGAAGGATGGAAGTGATAACGCCATTTAGTAGCACAACTACAGAAGTATTAAAATGTCAAAGATTTAGAGGGAAAGATAACTGTCTTAGCTTCATTCGCCAACAGCTTCCAGAATGCAATTATGAATTTATAATGTTTATGGGTTTTGTTTCATACAAAAAACAAAATTTACGGGTTATATAGCTTTATTAATATATACAACTTTTAACCGACTACAAACATAAATACAAGGCATCTTTCCGCTACAGTTAAGAGTTTTTGTCAAATGGATTGAATCGAAAATCTACTAGCACCAGTAATGTGAAAAAGCTGCAAATACCTTTCCTAACTGCATATATTTGGCATTATAATTGATTTGTGGTTTGTAATTTATCACTTTTTGGGCAGCGAAAACACTTCGTCGTTGACAAACCTGCATAATAAAATGCTTAAGATTGTACAAAATCTGCTTAAAAAATGTTGCACAAGCTGAAATTGATTATAAGATGCCTAAAATTGTTTATTGGCTTATGAGCTCTGTTTATTGGTTTGTTGTTCTGATGCATGTAGAATGCTATTTATGTATGATTTGATAAGCATGCCTTCCACATCTTTAATTCTAAGGATATCTAGTAACAGTTTCACAGTTCCTCCAGATGACCTTAATTGTCTTTGTTGTATGGTTTTAAAGCGCGAGTCTACTCATAATTAATGAACGTTCCTTTCAGTTTGACCAACAAAGTTGGAGCATCTACATATACAGTTCATGGTGTTTAATCACCATCTATTGAACCCAAAATACATGCTATTGGAAGCAATGGCGTCATCGCCAGTGGCACAACTAAGAACAAAGGTGTTAATTGCAAGGCACTAAGCAAGGTAAAATTTTCCATGTTACTTTTGTTTTGCTACACATGAACGAAACTGTATTAAATTTCAGCCTTGCAAATATGTTGCAAGAGTTATGATGTTAAGTATTAGTCAAAATACAAACAAGTTTATTTTGCTCGAAAAACTTAACGAATAATGTTCAAATAGCAGGCCCAACAACGTCTTGTAAATAGCTTGAGTTTTGAAATGAAAGACTTGATGATTTCAAGTGTGTAAAGGAGTGCAATTGTGATAACATTATGTATAAGCATGGCTTTTTAGTCTTTGTCAATGTATAATTTTTCTTTTGTTGATTTCTGTCATGTATGCAAGTTGATGTGTACGCTACTAAATTTTTGTAAACGAAAACACTTCTCAACCTCAATACAAAAAACAAGTAAAAAACTGCCCCGCAGCAACGCGCGGGCACCGGGCACCGAACTGCTTGTTTAATAAAATTGAATTTGTCAAAACTGAACCGAAATCAAAATAAATTTTTGGTTTTCGATTTGAATATAATTTTAATAATCTTAACCGAATACCAAATTATATATATTTTTGATATATTTATTCAAATAAAAAGACAATTAAAATTCTATCCTTATATAAAATAATACCTTTTAAGCTTGAAATCAATTTTTTTCTAAAAATCTATATAATTAAATTTTGAAAGAATATAAACAATGTAGTTTGGTTTTCATTTAGGTATAATTTGAATTTGGTTCAATTCGGTTTCAGGATTTAATTTTTTGGAACCGAATCGATAAACACCCTTAATAGATTAAGTCATTTTATCTTGAACGAATTATTAAAATAAAGTTGAAACATTGTTTTGATTTAAGAGTGCAAGGTGTTAGGGGATACAATTAACACGTTATTGATGTGTCATTTTCGCGCCAACTCATCATTCCTTCAATAACATCCCAATAATTAAAACACACTCGTAAACAAATATATCAATAACATGTTATTTGTACCTATGGGTCTCACAAAGTACCTCACTCACTCACAAAATAAAAACGATTGCATTTAGCCATTCCAATGGCTAAGGGACGAACGACGCATTTAGCCGGTGCAGTATGACGCCAATGGCGGCGCTATTGATACTCAAAAATGACGAAAAGCTTGCAAACGGCTCCCTACACCATACACTCTAAACTCAAAAGTTTATCAATAAGCTTTTAAAATGTAGACCAATTTTTTTAGAGAAGTGATTTGCACACTCCACTTATTGATTGACATACTCAAAATGTGTGTGTGTTGCCATTTATACCCCTAAATTACTTAGTGGAGTGTGAAAATCAAGACACAAATACAAAGGGTATAAATGGCATGACACATAATTTTGAGTGTGCAAATAAATTAAAAGAGTATGCAAATCACCTCCTATTTTTTTAATGGTTTGATGTAAGATGCTCAAAGTTCATATATTAAGTTAACATTGTGTTCTTAAGTTAATATTTGAGGGGAAAGGAAACAAATTGGATTGTTTTTTCTGTTCTTGAGTTTTTTTAAGAGAGAAAAAGGAAGTGGAGAGGAACTTTTCCTTAAAAAATCTTCCTCCCATTTTTTAAGAAAAGGGAAAGGAAACTTTAAAATATGTAGATTCACCACCGTCAACGGGAACAAAAGTCAAATAGTCAAAGGAATAAATTAGAACATATAGATCTCAGAAAAGTGTAAGGGTTACAAGTGGTTTTAAAAACAAACACATAAGCTTAAGGCTTATTAGTTTTTGCAGAAGAGGGAGGAATCCTTTTGTGAGATTCCTCTCTTGCAATAATCACAAAGGCATCATTGACTTCAGAAAGAATTTCCCTACTCAAGAGACTACTCCTTATGGGCTGATAAATGTCATCAAGACTCATAAGGAATTGCATGAGCTTCATGAGCTTACCATGATCAATTAGCTCAGCCCTAGCCTCACAAACACAATCAAGAAGTTTAGTCAAGATATCAAATTCTCTCCAAAGAGAGTTCAACTTATGATAGTATTCAGAAACAGAAACAGGTAAACCACCTTGTTTAAAACTATTTATCTTTTGCAACAGATTAAAAACAATTGAACCATCAATTCTATCATAAGTTTCTTGCAATTCTTTCCACACACTTTTAGCATTATTAGAGAAAACATGACCCGAATAAACATCTTGAGACAAAGAACTTAAGATCCAATTCAGCACAACAGCATTACATCAATCCCATTGCTTGAGCGATGGGGCACTAGCAAGATATGTAGATCTAGTACAAGTTCTATTAACAAAGCCCATTTTATGTTTAATTTGTAAAGCCAATTTTATTGCACTAGCCCAAATTCTATAATTCTCAACACCAGTTAATTTCATAGTAACAATATAAGCATAATTAGAATCATTAGCATGCAGATGCAGCGGATTGCCTTGATCTAAAGATCCAATCATAATAGCCATAATTAAAGTAAACAAAAAACAACAGATAACCATCAAACAATAAACACAAACACAACAAACCAACAAGAATAACCAAACAAGCAATAACCAATAACAAAGATAACCAACTAACAACAAGAATAACAGATAAAACACCACCAAGAAACTAACACACTTAATACAAACCACCTAGACCCAACATAAATTAAAAAAATAGAATTTAATACTCCACACACACCCAAGATCCATAAAAATCAAGTCTAATGGATTGGAAGTGTCCAGAGCAGGTTATTCACACCACTTAAGTGGAAGATCAGAATTAACCACTCTGTTTCCACCCACTAAAACCCAAAACTGTATCACTTAAGAGAGAAGGACTTACAGTGCTATAGAAGGTAGCAGAAGACAATCAATCACTCTAGATTCATTTAGTCTAGAGTAATGGAAACCACAATGAACCCAAAGAATCCACAAAACTACAAGATCAAGAAACCCCCAAATTGAAAATTAGGGTTTCCTCAAATTGACTACCCAAATCGATCAATAAATCGGTTAATCAACGATTAACCAACCAAGAAACCTTAAGAAACGCCAATAACTAAAACCCCTTAATAATTAGGGTTTCAAAAAAAACCCCTAAATCAACCAGCCTCTAATAAGATCCAAGAATCACCAAGAGAGCTCAACCTAGAGCTCTGATACCATGTAAAAATGATATAGAACAACTAGAATTATGAAATCACCCAACCAACCTCCTCATGGTGATCTTATCTTTTATTATAACAATATACACAAAGATAAATCCTCAACACGAGTGCTTATTAATACATAATACAAAAGAAACAAAGATAGTCCCCAAGAAGGATGCTATCTAAATCTATACAAAACTCACAATTACAATAAGAAACTAAAACTCTAACAATCTTGATCAGTATGATCAAATCAAAACCAAACCGAAGAAAACTAAATAACCTTTGAGAGAGAAAATCTGTTATAGGTGAAAGCGTATTGAAGTTATGAGCAACCCTAGCTGATGCAGTTCTTATATACTCCATATTTTCATTATAAACCCTACGCATCAGAACTTAACACAACTTGCACAAACTTGAATCAAGTTAGAAAAATAATACAATAAAGCCCTTGAAATATCATAAGCTTGCCAATGAGGTTTAATACTCCAAACAAGATTGACATGTCAATCTTTTGTCTTTGGTTAGAAACATAAATGGTGTGAATCTTTGTACAAGTTAATATAATGCTTTAGTATATAATCTGAACTTTTTTGCTTGATTAACATATCTTACGAGAGTAAAACCCTTTACCAAAAAAAATATTATCTTTGAAATATCTTGCTAAGATATCATTAAACTTTTTTTTGAATAAAACTCTTGCATAACTTTTTTTAAGTGTCAAAAGTCAAAATGAGAATATAACGAAAATTAACTTTTAATTAATCACAAAATGTTAATTTGTGTATGAATGGTAATTTAGCTTTTCGTCTACACTAATTATTTTTGGTAAATATATAAAGAAATTTTATAGTCCTGGCCAGATTTTGTAATCTTTGCCAAATATTAGACTTATCTTTTTATCCTTATTAAAGGTGTGTCTTTAATCCTAAACCCTTAAACATAAACATACAATCCACATTCTTTCCCATCATCATTCACGGCACCAAACGAAAACCTAAGGTAAGTTTTTTTTATTGATTATCTGTATATGTGTTAAATTGTATGTATGCATGCATGTGTATGTGTTTTTATAAAATACGTTATATTTTGGGTTTAAGGGGGGCTTTATGCTTAAAATAAGCTCAATCAATTGTTTGGTTAAGCTTATTTGGTTGGACTTATGAGCTTATCACTTATAACCCATAAGCCATATATAAAACCATAAGCCTAAGCTCAAAACATAAGCTTAGACAAATTACATGCTGGAAAATTTTAGTGAAAACTGTGTTTTCACTAATTTTGGACATAGATAATTATTAGTAAATATAATTATTAAGTGTAAGGCTTTGTAACAAGCCATTATATGTCCAAAAATGAAGTTAGTGTGAATGAGATATCGAGTCTCAAAGAAGGGTAGTTGGAATGGAGAAAATTGGTTAAATTGAGTAATAACAGCTAATTAATGTGTCTTTGACTGACAATTAAATTGGGTGTTATTATTTGCAAATTAATGAGTCATTGATTAACTATTGATTGATTTTAGATTAATGAGTCATTGACTAACAATTTAATTGGCTGATTTGCAAGATTAATGAGTCATTGATTGACAATTAATTGGCTGATTATGATTGGCAAATTAATGAGGATTAACCAGCATTGATTGCACCATATGCATATGGATGTGTATAAATAGATGACAATCTCAACCATTCCAAAACACCAGAAAAACACACAAGAGAGAATAACTCCATTAATAAGTTTTCCTGCAATCTTTTTGATCAGAAGCACTCAAGTTTCCGTCATTTTTTAGGCAAGTATGTCAGGTCTGGCTGTACAACAGCTTTGAACATTGTACCCTGGGACAGACGGCGAATCTGTTTTAAGGTAAGCGTGTCCAACACGTGCCTAGTTCCATGACTTTTTACTAATTTATTTATTTATCATTCATAGTGTCTGTCTTTTGCTTCTACCCCATTCTGTCTGTTATTTTTTCTGTTATTTATTTCTGTTAATTATTTGTTAATTGTAATCTGATTTTGTTATAATAAAAAGTGTACATGTTTCCCTACAATCTTAAAACAGATTCTGTTTAACCGAATTAAAAACTGCTTTTATTAATAAGATTTTATATATATAAATTGTTTTAATTAAACAGATTTTAATTTACAGATCTATAAAGTTTTAAAGTAGTTTTTCTAATCAGTTTATATTGTAACCAAGATTGAGTTTCATTTAAACTAATTTGTTGATTCATTGAAACCAATATTGAGTTTCTTTGAAGCATATCTGGTACAAGCAGATACTGATTTATAACAGTTGTTTAACTGTTTTTGCGTGTTTTCAGGATGACTAACACACAAACTCCTCCTAATGCGACTACTGTTGTGATCCCAACCGGTGCGCCGGCTACCAACATAGTGGCTAATCATGCAAAAAGACCAAAAAAGTTCAATGGTCAAAACTTTAAGAGGTGGCAACAGAAGATGTTCTTCTATCTTACCACCTTAGGTCTTGCACGGTTCTTAAAAGAAACTGTGCATCAGGTCAAACCTCCTGCCGAAGGTCAATCCTCTAATGCACAAGCAGTGCAAGCTGTGGAAGCATGGAAACATTCAGATTTTTTATGTCACAACTATGTTCTGAATGGTTTGATAGATCCTTTGTATAACGTGTACTGCAAGACCAAGACTGCCAAAGAATTATGGGAGTCATTGGAACACAAATACAAAATAGAAGATGATGGTATAAAAAAGTTAGTGGTAGCTTGGTTTTTTGATTACAAGATGGTTTATTCAAAGAACCTGATAAGTCAGGTTCAACCTGTAGGTTCTGCTACACGGCATTCATGCTGAGGGAATGACTTTGAGTGAAACTTTTCAAGTGGCTGCTATAATTGAAAAGTTACCTCCAAGCTGGGTAGAATTCAAAAACTACTTGAAGCATAAGCGAAAGGAGATGACTGTTGAAGACTTGGTTGTTCGTCTATGTATTGAAGAGGACAACAAATTGGCTTAGAAAAACACTTATGCACCTGATTTTGCCAAGGCTAATATGGTTGAACATGTTGGGTCATCTTCAAGGTCCAATTCTAAGGGAAAAGGCAAAAACAAAAAGAAGAATGACAAGAAGGGCAAAGGGAAGTCTGTGTACCTTGCTCCTAAAGCTGGGATTGTGAAACAGAAGTTCCAGGGGACTTGCTACAACTATGACCAACGAGGTCACCGTGCTGCTAATTGCAAGATTCCGAAGCAGGTAAATCCACGTCAGGCGAATATGATGGATGAGAATGTGGACATGATTGTGATGGTGTCTGATGTGTGTACCATTATCTCTAAGGTTAACCTGGTAGGTACTAACAATAGTGGTTGGTGGATTGATACTGGCGAAACTCGTCATGTGTGTGCTGATAAGAGTATGTTTCACTCTTTCAGAGCGGTTGATATCAAGGGTGAAGGAGATGTTATTTTGAATATGACATCCATGAAAGAGCTTAAGTTGACTAATGTCTTGTATGTTTCGGAGATTTGCAAGAATCTTGTGTCCGGTTGGCTTTTAAACAAGTTTGGTTTTTGTTTAGTTTTAGTCTCATAAGTTTGTTTTGTCTAAGAATCAAATGTATGTTGGTAGGGGTTATGCCATGAATGGTATGTTTAAGCTCAATGTAATGGTTGTCAAGAATGAAATCAATAAAATGAACTCTTCTGCTTACTTGATTGAGTCTTCTAATGTGTGGCATGGTCATCTTGGACATGTAAATTTTAATTTGATGCGTCTTTTGATTAAATTTAATAGCATACGAAACTGCCATATTGATTCTAAATATAAATATGAAACTTGTGTTGAAGCCAAACTTACAAGAACACCTTGCAAATCGGTTAAGCGAACAACAGAACCACTTGATATGATACATACAAACATATGTGATTTGAAATCACTACCCACAAAGGGTGGCAATAAGTACTTTATCATGTTTATTTATCTTTGTACAAAGTATTGCTATGTTTACTGTTTGAAAAGTAAAGATGAAGCTATAGAGAAGTTTGTTCTATACAAAACCAAAGTTAAGAATCAACTTGGTAAGAAAATCAAGGTTGTACGAAGTGATAGAGGAGGTGAATACATGGCTCCATTCGCCAAGCTTTATGCGAAACATGGAATTAGACACAAGTTCACTGCTTCCTATTCACCTCAGCAAAACAGTATTGCCGAAAGGAAGAACCGTACCTTGAAAGAAATGGTTACTGCCATGTTGATTAGTTCTGGTATGAGTCAGGACATGTGGGGGGAAGCCATTCTGACGGCTACTTATCTTTTAAATAAGATACCTCGTAAAGAAAAGGAAGAGACTCCTTATGAATTATGGATGAGAAGAAAACCATCATATCAATACTTACATGTGTGGGGTTGTTTAGCCAAGGTAGCTGTGTTAACTCCCAAGGCCCAAAAGATTGGACCTAAATCTGTGGATTGTATATTCATTGGATATGCTAAGAACGTCACTGCTTATCATTTCATTGTACATGAATTGAAAAATCCTGATATCTAACCTTGTTTATCAAAGGAAACTGAAAGCTCATCTAGATTAGATGACAAAGTTGTACAAGATAAGAGACAAAGAGATGATAATGATCTCCAAGATGAGAGACAAGATCAAACCGAGGAATAAGAAGTTGAACCAAGAAGAAGCAAAAGGGCAAGAAACAAGAAATTGTTTGGACCCGATTTTGTTTCTTTTATGGTAGAAAATGAACCCACATCTTACCGAGAAGCGGTAACTTCCTTGGAAGGGAAACAATGGAGAGAGGCCATTAAAAGTGAAATAGAATCTATTTTACAAAATCGTACGTGGGAGCTCGTGGATTTACCTCCTAGTAGTAAAGCACTAAGCTATAAATGGATTTTTAAGAAGATGAAAGCTGATGGCACCGTTGCAATATAAGCAAGATTGGTAATCAAAGGGTTTAGACATCGTGAAGGTTCTTAGACTACTTTGATACTTATTTCGTCCAGTTACGCGAATAACTCGATTAGAAACTAATTGCTATTGCCCGTCATTAGAAAATTTGGGAAATTCACAATGGATGTGAAAAACGGCTTTTCTAAACGGAGATTTAGAGATGAAATTATATGTACCAACTGAGGGTTTCATAGCTCCTGGACCAGAGGGCATGGTTTTAGACTTGTAAGTCGTTGTATGGTTAATGCAACGCTCCCAACCAGTGGCAATCAAAAGTTTGACCACACCATGTTAGTGAGTGGATTCAAAATATTAATGGAATGCGGACAGTGTGTTTACGTAAAAGGACATCAAGTGCTGGTTTTGTAATTTGTGTTTGTATGTCGATGATTGCTTATCGTTGGCAGTCAGCGACAAGTTATTAGATCCACTAAAGGTCATATTGGAATCAAAGTTTGACATGAAGGATATGGGTTTCGGCTGATGTGATCCTTGGCGGAATAATGATCATTCGAAATCAGAAGGGACTTGTGTTATGTCACGCACATTTACGTGGACAAAAATTCTTAATACTCATAATGCGGGGGATCGGCTAAGCAGAACCAATTGACACCAGGTTTGCATCTTATCTAATATTAGAGGCATTTAGGTGTTTCCCAATTAGAGTATTCAAGGATTATTGGCATGTTAATGTACTTGATGACAGGTACCCGGCCTGACTTAGCATATGCAGTTAGTAGGCTAAGTAGGTATACAAGTAATCCAAGTTATAGACATTAGAAAGCTATAACGAGGGTACTTCATTACTTGAGATACAGTCGTGATTATGGACTCGCATTATGAAAGATCATCCTGCTGTTATCGTCGGGATACAGTGATCTGCAAATAAGATATCTGACATAAAGGATTCTAGATCGACCTAGTGGATATGTGTTTACATAGGAGGGGCTGCTTTATCTTAGAAGTCTTCCATTGCAAACTGTTATTATAGTAAGTCCACGATGGAATCAGGAATTATCGCGTAGATAAATGCGAAAAAGAGCTAGAATGGCTATGATCAATTCGTAGAGGACATACCAAGGTTCGGCCTAAACGGTAACGGCCCATTTAGGTATACATTGTTGACAGTAAATCGGCCATGGGTAAGAGCTAAAAAGTCAATGTATAATGGAAGTCCATACATATCGTCGTAAAACATAACTCGATATGACAATACCTCTCATCTGGAGTTATCTCAATTGACTATGTGGCGTCAAAGGATCACATCGCGGTTCCGTTTACAAAAGGCTTAAGCGAGAGTTTAGTTTGTAAGTCGTCTTAAAGGAAATGAGACTAAAGCCCTTGAAAGGAATGTGTTTCTATGAAGCGAATACCCTAACCTAGTTGACTGGAGATCCCAAGATCTAGGTTCAAATAGGAACAACCTAATCATAGAAATGTGGGGTGAAGTCACGTAATATAAGGGTGTTATTAAATGTGTAACATCCTAGTCCATTACCTATTAAACAAAATGTAACTTGTGAGGTTTAAAATATAGCTTTAATGATTCAGGAAAGAAATTACAAAGCATAATGATTTAAGATGTAAATCCCAAACATATGTTTTTAATGATTTTAGGTTGAATCACCCTATGTGAGAAGAAGTAGGGGTCGACTTCAAAGGATTTGTGAGTGGGCGCATTCCTAAGAGCTCTTGGCAGAACCTGGCTAGTGTCATGCCATAACGAGAACAACTATGAGGACTGACAATGTACAGGAGGAGTCGGTAGTGTAGTGTGTATTGTCGTCTACGTAAAAAGACTTTGAGTTCAAGGACATGCGTCTACTCGAAGATCTAGAGTGCTAGTGATCTACAATGAAAGGTTCAATAATAGGGTCACACCTACTATCCTTGCAGGACTCACCGCAAGAAAATTTTGCCGAAATTTCGTTGTGTTTTCGACCGATATCTCCATTCATGTGGGGGATTGTTGGAAAAATTTTAGTGAAAAATATGTTTTCGTATATTTTTTGGACATAGATAATTATTAGTATATATAAATTTCTTAAGTGTTAGGCTTTGTAACATGCCATAAGGTCCAAAAATGAAGTTAGTGTGTATGAGATATCGAGTATTAAAGAAGGGTAGTTGGAATGGAGAAAATTGGTTAAATTGAGTAATAACAGCTAATTAATGTGTCTTTGACTGACAAATTAAATTGGGTGTTATTATTTGCAAAATAATGAGTCATTGATTAACTATTGATTGATTTTAGATTAATGAGTCATTGACTAACAATTTAATTGGCTGATTTGCAAGATTAATGAGTCATTGATTGACAATTAATTGGCTGATTATGATTGGCAAATTAAAGAAGGATTAAAAATCGGCATTTTTTTGGGATTACACCTTATGCATATGGATGTGTATAAATTGATGACAATCTCAACCATTCCAAAACACCGGAAAAACACACAAGAGAGATAACTCCATTAATAAGTTTTCCTGCAAATCTTTTCGATCAGAAGCACTCCAAGTTCCGTGATTTTTGCAGGCAGGATGTAAAGGTCCGGATGTATCACAGCTGTGATAGTTAGGTAACCCTGGGAAACAGACGGCGACATCTGTTTTAAGGGAAGCTTTTGTCCAACAGTGTCCTCCGTTCCATGTCCATTTTATTGATTTATTTATTTATCATTCTATTAGTGTCTGTCTTCTGCCTCTACCCATTATGTTTGTTTTATTTTTTGTTATTTTAATTTTTGTTAAATTATTTGTTAATTCGTAATATGATTTTGTTATAATATAAAGTGTTCATGTTTCCCTACATTTCACTGCCTCCTGCTTATAATTTATTTTCGGGTTGACCATAGTTTCCAGGCCTAACCTCTTTTGGTAATCCTCCACCACATATAATCAAACACAAGTAATAGCCCTCCCTCTGTTTCACGAGGGTGCAACGCGTACTTAGGTTGTTTGCAAGTCTAGCATGAACTCATGAGTGAACTTGAGGTGCTTTGTGGTGTGTTAGTTACAACTTTGCCGCTTAGGCTAGCCTGGTGGGTTGAAAATTGTCACTTAAAAAGATGAAATAAGTTCATAGCCAATGATGCTTAGTGTTTGGGTTAGCTTTGTTATCGTTAAGGAGATAAAACGGCCAAAAAGTGCGTAAACATCAAAAGCTGTGATTGTTATGCACCCCTTTAAATAAGTGTTTTGTTATACACCCTTAAATAAGCTCACTTAATAAGCCACAAACTTTGAGGTTATTATAAAAAACCCCTCATATAAGCCAACCTTATAAGGTTACAAAAACACTTGTTTAGGCTTATTTAAGTAATATAAACTAATAAGCTCATGTCCCCTAAAAAGAGCTTAAACAAACACTTATAAGAAACGGATAAAACTCAAGCTTTTTTTGGGTCTGTTGCACCCTTTTTTATAACTTTTTTTTAAGTGATTTGAGGTTTTGGTGGTCACGTATGCCCTTTCCTTGTTTAATTTATGTCTAGGAGTAGTTTGCTTCATCAGGGGTACATTCGTTTGGCGATTCATGTAACTATGGCCTTTTTTATATGGTTTTTGATACTTAATACTCATAGTATGAAAGCAGCCTTAATAATTATATGTTCCTTTGACACCTTGCAGAGCGGCATTCATTTAATTCAACAAAGAACATCTTACATGGAACCAAAGCATGTGGAGGTTTCTTGCAAATCAGTCCTACCTCCGCTATCTCCTAAACATCCATGGTTTGTTGTTGCACAAAACCCGGAAGACGACACCCAAGTCCATATTTTTTACAACATCCGTGATCGAATGTCTCATTATTGTTGCCAAATCCCTGAGTTACTCGGAATGCGTATCCGAGGGTGTTTCCATGGCTGTTGGGCGGTTCTTTCCTCCAACCATCCACGTGACGTCATTTGGTCTCTTTGGAACCCAATTACATCTAACATCATTAATCTCCCTCCCTTGAATCATAGCGGGTCGGAAGAAGAAGGCGGTTGTGATGATATGAGAGAATGTTGTTTGTCGGCCCCTCCCGAAGATCCCAATTCGGTTCTTTTGCTGATGAGAACCACAAAACCCAATTTTGTGTACTGTAGGCTCGGGATGGATTCATCCTTCAGAAAGAAGTTAAGATGGACCAAATCGACATATACAAACCAAATAAAGATCTTAACCGACAGCGATGGCTCGCTACATTGCCTAACTTGGTGTAGTGGTAAAGTATATGCTTACATCGATTCATCTAACGGTTGTATGCATACTCGTACTCGACTTATCGTAGAGGTTAACATCGTGGTTAATGATTGTGAAATCAAGAAACAAAGAGAAGTTGAGATAACTTTATTGCCAATTTTGGAATTCGTTTCTCCTTTTATCATTGATTGTCCCTTCGTTTTACCTTTACTGAAAGGATCTTCTACAGAACTGTTTCTTGTTGTGTTGGGCTTAAAAGAAAAGCATAAAACAGTTGGTGCTGTGAAATTGTTGAAACTGGACATGAATAATATGACGTGGGAAGAAATCAAAGACCTCAAAGACACTATATTATCCGTGGAACTTAATACTGATTCACCCATATTTTACAGCCCAGCAATTGCCTCATCAGAATTCGGGGGTTATATACATATTCTTGCTGATAAGGGAAAAATCATATACTCGTACCACGTCAAAGATAAAACCATCTCCTTCTCTTCTATTCCTTGTGCAGGACGAACAAACCACGTGTCGGCGTGGACAATGCTCGAATGCACCAGGTATTGTATTGCTAATATTCTTTAATTGTATATTTTTTACCTTTAGCTTCCTTGAAAATCATATTCCATGTAGGTTAGGAGTTGGTCGTCTGCATGTTCACTGTAAACAAAAAAAAAGGGGCCACAAGGAGGATGAGATAGTCGTAAGATCAGTAAAGGGTAATCATGCGCCTGAATCGCACCTGCTCCAATACCGAAATGGTGTTTTGAAAATGAAGGAATCTTGTGTTGGTGTCGAATGCCATAAGCTGTCGCCCGGCAGGTATTGTATTGCTTTTAGTTATTTTGGGTGACAACATATTTATCTTTAGCAAGAAATTATTTTTGGAATTAATACTGTAATAGGTAGTTCTCCTTGATCGCTTCAGTCATTTATAATTGTAAAATAAAAGTAATAAAAAAATTAGTACAATCTTCCACCTCATGTCTTGTACTTTTGTAGGTTAGAAAGTGATAAGATTGATGATGATGAATCCCACCTTTTCAATCTTCCGCCTCATGTTTTGGAGACGTTGTTAATGGAGTTTTGTGCTGGTGTCGACTACCTCAAGTTCCGTGCTACATGCAAACATTGTCATTTAGCTGCACCTTTGATACCATGGAACAACGGAAAAGCATCAAAGATAATGCAAAAGTATTCGGTACCTTCACCGTGGCTGATAGTGTTTCACAAACATGAAGGCATTATCACTTTGACTGATCCCGTGTTTGGTGACAAGTATTTTATAAAAACACCTCAAGAGTTGATCTGCGATTTCCAAATAAAGTGTTCGAGGTTTGGTTGGTTGCTGATTTTGAAACCTGATAAGTGCTCATTGATGTTCTTTAACCCTTTCACTAGTGATATACTTGAGCTTCCACAGTTACCTTATACACATATTGTTAGTTTCTCCGCACCACCTACTTCTCCCGATTGCATGGTTGTTGGAATTACACTATATATGCAGTGTCATGCTTGTATCCATGTCGTGGGCGGGGAACCATCCTGGCGTAGAACTCCTTTAGATGTTACGGGCGGCAATATACTTTACTCTGTGACATTCTATGGCCGAGATCTTTATGGCATGAGGTATGATGGAGGACTTAATGTTTGGAAGGAAATGGACAAAAAGAATTGTCTATGGGTGCGTGATGTAGCTAAAGCCCCCACAAGCTATTGCAAATCTTTACCACAATGTTTCCAGTTGAAATGTGATCAGCATCTTTTACGAGTCATCGTGGGCAAGTTTGGAGAATCAGTTGAGGTATACAAGATAAACCGTTCACAAGAATGGGCGAAAATAGATACTTTAGGAAAACATATGATATTTATATGTGGCGCGTCATCTGTCTGCCTTGATGCCAAAACACCACAGATGGAGAACAAGATCTACTTTCCAAGTTCTCCAATAATGTACTATTCACTTGAAACATGCAGGTTTTACACTTTGAATAACGAAGACAGCTTTGGGGATTTCTTTGGGACGAAACATCATCTCAGCCCTCATGGGTGGATTGAACCAAGGTGGTCCTGATTTTTATTACTGCATGTTTCTTTATAGCACAATTGTGTGTAACTTAACCATGTGACATTTCTCTCAGATATTCAATGTTGTTTATGTTTCAGACATTCTGCAATCTTCTTATGTGTAGACATCAAAGAGAAATAGTTTGTGGATGTATTTTTAGTGATACTTTCTTTAAATGTGTAAATTACTCTTCAAAGTGTAAAACACAACTTATGCCTTTCAAGTCAAGTCTAATGGTATTGCATTATGCCCAACTAGATCGCATCTAGATAAGATATGGATCTTTAAAGTGTTGGACCAGTTAAGACATATTCAACATGACCCGTATATACCATGTTGTAAATATGTTAAAGGGGTTGGGTTCACATTCTCATTAACCATTTATATATTGATTGATACTATATCCAAACAAGCAGGGTTAGAGTAGTTGGAAAACTTCTTTCTTTTGAAGACGGGTGAAGGTTCGATCCTCACTCCTTGCAAAAAGGCCTGGGTCATCTCTACCTATGGGTAGGGTAAGATTGTCTACATCTCACCTCCTCCATTAGCTCGTGGAAGACGAGATTGGATATTGTTGTTGTTGTATATTGATACTATATCTTGTCTGATGGACGGCTTCCCTTAATAGCTAATTATACCAATACAACTTATAGAGTTTTATATTTTTTTTCCTTGAAACATTAAATCTGTAACTTAAATTAATGTAGTTTGCATAAATTACCCCGGTACCCCTTAATACACCTTAAATTTGATCAATTATAAACTTTGCAACTTTTAAAAAACACACAGTATATTAATTTTAAAAAACACATGAGTTGTACTAGAAAAAACACACGTTTTGCATCAGGGTCGAACAAGAGTCACGGTTTCCCATGTGTAACTATTTGTAGCTATAGACCTTCGTTTTGCGCGGATGTTCATCTAGTCTTATATAAATATATACATACAATCTCATACATGGATTAAGTGTGATGAAGTGTTATCCGAAAATTTATGAATTCGTTATTTATCAACTTCTTGCCTTTAGTGATGGCTTTTTTTAATGTTTTAGGACAGCGTTGAGGAGTATTTTTTTGTTCTGTTGCTTGGAATCGAGGTGAACCTGTTTACTAGTTGATAAAACCACCCGATATTTAATAATATGTTTTTGTTTATCAATAAGTTTAGATTAAATCTAATGTGTAGTCGCTTAGTCATTATAAACGTTTGTGTACTGTTTCCGTTTGGTCACAGAATTAAAAGTTCAATAGTACCATGTTAGAAACTAATAAAGTTGATGATAAAAGCATTAGGGTACTAAGAAAGAAAAATACTCTCATTAACATAATATAATAAATTAAAAAAAATGGATGCTCTATCAACCTTCAGAATGGTCAAATGTTAGCAGGTAACTTTAGGGTTTGAGAATTATTTATTCTTATTAAATAGAATGTTACCTGGGTTGATAAATACAAAGATATAATGGATACACATAATGTAATACATATTTGTAATACCGTTATAGACATCAACCGAGAGGCATGATATATATTTACCGGGTTAAAACCCTTTACTCAAAAAAAAAGTTACCGAAAGCCATGATATAGATTACCTGATACTTATGTTGATCTTGACCCTGCAAATCATGCAACTGTGACAATTGGATCTGCACATATAATATGATGACAACAAAGTTTAATTGTGTTTGTGTTGTGTAGGAATGCAATTTAGATCATCAGATCTATCATATAATGCATTAGTAAATACAAATGTGTAGTGAAATTATATGTTTAATTGGTAGAAGGTAATCATATCAAGTAAACTATAAATAAATATTAGTAAATACAAATGTGTAGTAATCACGTGTTAGTCAAACCCGAGATCAAATACCTAGTACCATCAGACATAAACCGTATATACGGAATTTAACAAACCTTAGGTAATCGAATATGTCAGTTGCGTTATATCTCCAAAGTTTGCAGAATCTACATCCTTATGCAACTATGTGTTAGGAATCCATTATTGAAAGCCAATCAGAAAGTATATCAGCTAGCAATTTCTACATCGAAATATAAAGCCAATCAGAAAACGGAGAACAAAAATCCGTTGATGTATATTTAAAAACAAATTAAATACCTTTAAATATGATTTTGGCATAAACTCGTAATGAGATTTCAAAGTTTCATTTTAATACGTATGCAGAAATCTTCAGGGCTTCGAGCTGAAAATCATTAGAGCTAGTTGATAATATTTAATCTCTAAACCCTAAGATCAAAAAATAAATATTGTTAGTACCATAACTTAAATTGCCTAAAAAGTCTATACTCGACGGATATATATGCGTTTAGTAATTAGTAATATTATAGTAATATTGATTCACTTATTAGGTTTTATAAACAATTATATTACAAAGGCATAATATTAGGGGAATGGATAAGTATAAAAGTTAAAAGATATAAACAAATCTACAATTAAGGAATGATATTCTATAAATTATGATAAATAAATAAATTTAGAAGTTATAATATATCTTTAGAAGTTATAAATGTAGTAAGATACCTAAATTAAATGTGATAATATATTGTAATTAAGTTTTGCAAGTAAGAATACAAATTGGTAATAGATCAGTTGGTAAACTTGTTTGCATCGATTATACCATAGGTCAAAAGTTCAAACCTTGCTATGACACAATGAATATTTTTAATAAAATCCCGAAAATTATATTATTTTATTTAAAAAATCCGAAAATTATTTAAAAAAATCATGCGTGCCATGTCATAAACTATATGTTCCATGTCATAAACTTTGTGCCATGTCATCTTTGAGGTGGCGCCATGTCACTAATTCATATTAATCCAGTCATAGTTAGCCCCATATATATGTTATAGATATACATACAATCATACATGGATTAAGTGTGATGAAGTGTTATCCGAAAATTTATGAATTCGTTATTTATCAACTTCTTGCCTTTAGAAGTGTTGAGACATTTAGAAGTGTTGAGACATTCAGTTGATTAGTAATATATACAAATTACATAAATGAGCCAACGCCAACTAATGATGAGGTGTACAATATGTTTGGTAAGCCAAAAACACAACAATTAAAAACTTAAAGAAACACATTGTAAATTTGCAAGAAAAAATTAATGAAGCTAAAGTTAAACATGACATGGATGTAATTGAAACAATAAACATCGAATTAAAACAAAGTGTGGCTAAATTACTTATAGAGAATGAGCAGTTAAATATAAAAAATGAGCATTTGAAACAGACTGATCTTTATGATTCTATTAAAAAAAACACGAGTTCAAACCAAAGACCAAAATGACTCTCTAATTGTCCAACTGAATAAAAAGTCTTTTGAAAATGCTGATTTAAAAGCTCAGGAAAAAGTTTATGCAAATACAACATTGAAAAACAAATTAAGAAAGTTAAAAGGAAATAGCGTGGATACTAAATTTGCAAAACCATCAATCTTAGGGAAACCGGCTTTACAACCACTCGGAAACCAATCAGTTGTTAGACAACCAAATGCGTTTAAATACGAACGACATAAATCTTCAAAATCAATGTTTTCCTTCCAAGTTGTTATTAAAAATGATTTGTCAAAACCAGTCACTCTACAATATTGGCCTAAAGTAAGAGAATCTGCGTTTGCAAAA